>VYZS01070811.1:64823-97569 GCA_013400695.1 Neodrepanis coruscans | reverse complement strand
TCCCTCACTCCAAGAAAGACATTTTGGTGCTGAAATGTGTCCAGAGAGGGGCAACGGAGCTGGAGCACAAGTCTGATGAGGAGCAGCTGGGGGTGTCTGGCCTGGAGAAAAGGAGGCTCAGGGGAGGCTTTATCACTCTCTACAGCTACCTGAAAGGAGGTTATAGCCAGATCGTGGTTGTTCTCTTCTACAAAGTAGAAAGCCATACGACGAGGGGAAATGGAGTCAAGTTGTGCCAGTGGAGATTTAGATTGGATACTAGGAAAAATTTCTTTGTGAAAAAGGCTGTCAAGCATTTGAAGAGGCTGTCCAGGGAAGTGGTTGAGTCACCATCCCCAGACGCATTTAAAGGATGTGTAGATGAGCTTGGGGACATGGTTTAGTGTTATCATGGCAGTGTTGGATTAAGGCTTGGACTTGGTGGTCTTAAAGGTCTTTTCCATCCTAAATGATTCTATGAAAACTACAAAATACAAGTTATTTTGAGTGAAATTGTTGTTGTGTGGGATTGGTAGCAAAGCTACCACTGATGTGAAAACTTCCTAATTTCACTCTTTTTTTCTTAAAAGAATCAAGAGCAGACCTTGAGGATGTTTGTGGGAATATAGAAAGATACAGGAGTTTGTTTTGGAAAATTCTCCATTGTCTTATTGAGCTGTTGTTGTTTTTGCTGATGTTCTTGGTGTATGCGCCTGGCTACTATAATAATTATACCTAAACGTGTCTGTGCCTGTACTGCTTGTCATCCACAGTAAATCAAAGTCGTGGACCCCGCAGGCACTTAGAGCAAGTTAACGCAAATGAAAAATACCAATGGCTTTTACCAGAGAGAAAACAATATTTTATTTCTTTCTCCTATATGATGACACTGCTGATTGTATGGCTTTCAATGCGTGAGCGTAACTTCCTTTGACATCAGTGAGCATTGGCTTGATTGTTGCATGTGTTGCAACACAGTGCAGCCTCTGCTGCAAGGATTCAGTGGTGCTGCCCTTCTGCTCCTGCAGAGTCCACTGCTCCATCCCTTGGCTGCGGAGCTGGTCAGAGAGTTGTGGCAACATGGGAGGAGTCACTCCTCTGGACTGAAATCCTCCTTCTCTACTATCTAAGCAGATTTCTCCCTGCTTTTAAAAGGCATTCCTGATTTTTAAAATTATTTTAAATTTTTAAATGGGTTTAGCAGCCGATCCTGAGATGTGCTGGGCATTCCAGGTGGGTAGCCATCAACAGGTGGAGTTAGGACACTTCTGTCTTCAGTGGAGCTGGTAGTGGAGTTTAATGCTGACTGTAGTTAGAGTTGATTTGGGGCCATTCCGAGTTGTTGAAATCCTGCCCTGAAGCATTTCCAGCTTCTTAGCTTGGTCCATAGAGCAGCTGGGGAGGGGGAGATAGTTTTGATGACTTCCTGTAGTGTTGGTGAGAAATGATCTGTCACCAGCACTGGAAATGCACAACACAACTTGTCTCTGCTTGCACTGTGCAAACCAGCCATAAATAATGTTTCTTCCATGTCTTTGCAGACTTCAAAGATTATTCCAGCCGCTGCAGGAAGCCTAGTGAGAGAAGGTAGCTGCAAGTTTAATTGTAGCTTCAGGACTTTAGCTCAATCAAAATCTAAACAATCTGATAAAAATTACAGACACTTGAATGTTGTTAAAGGTTAAAAGTGAGCCCTCTTCAGAACAACTATTAATACTTTACATCTTAAAATAAAGGAGCTTATTAATATTCCTAAATAACATTGAACTTAGATTATATTTTTGCCTTTGGACCATCTGAGCACTTCACGCAACAGTGAAGTTTCTATTTGATGATAAATGCATATAATGACAGTATAAATGTCAGTTTTGCTATCAGATATATTGCACTGGTATTTTTAATATTAAACATGATTATGTCCTACATTGTTTAAACAAATCACGGCACTCAGAGTCTTAAGAGGATGCATTTGCCTTCTACCACAGGGTGAAATTGTTTGTTGACTCTTCACATTTCATAGAATTCTAGAGTGGTTTGGGTTGGAAGGGACATTGAAGATCAGCCAGTTCCAGCCCCATGCCATGGGCAGGGACAGCTTCCACTAGATCAGGTTGCTCAAAGCCAATCTGATCTGGCCTTGAACACTTCCAAGCATGGGGTATCCAGAGCTTCTCTGGGTAGCCTGTTCTGGTGCCTCGCCACCCTCACACGAAAGAATTTCTTCCTGATAACTAATATAAACTTACCCTCTTCCAGTTTTAAGCAATTACCCCTTTTTCTATCACTGCATTATAAAAACTTCCTCTCCAGCTTTTTTGTAAGCTCCCTTTAGGTACTGGAAGGTGCTAGAAGTCTCCCCAGAGCATTCTCATGTCCAGGATGAACAGCCTGAGTTCTCTCAGCCTGTCTTCACATGAGAGGCATTCCACTCCTCTGATCATCTTTATAGCCCTCCTCTGGACTCATGCAAACAGGTCAATGGTTTTCCTGTGCTGAGAATCACAGAGATATAGGCAGTAGTCCAGGTGGGGTCTCATGTGAGCAGAGTAGAGGGGTAGAATTGCCTCCTTCAGCCTTCTGGCCGTGCTTCTTTTCATGCAGTGCAAGGTATGGTTGGCCATGCCAGCACCCATTTCTTGCTTAAATTCAGTTTTTCATCCACCAACACCCCCAAGTTCTCTTCAGGCATGTTCTCAGTTGATTCTTGGCTCAGTCTGTTTTTGTGCTTAGGATTGCCCAGACTCATGCATGACCTTGCACTTGGTCTTGTTGAACTTCATAAGGTTTGCACAGGCTCACCTCTCAAGCCTGTCCAAGTCACTCTGGATGGCTTACTTTCCCTCCATGGTGTTGACCGCACTGCACAGCTTGGTGTTGTCAGCAAACTTGCTGAGGGAGCCCTCAATCCTACTGTCCATGTTGCTGACAAAGATATTAATACTGGTCCTGGTACTAACTCCTGAGCAATGCCACTTGACACTAGTCTCCACTTGAACATCAAGCTGTTAACTACAGCTATTGGAGTGTGACCAGGCAGACAATTCCTTATTCACCGAGTAGTCCATCCAACAAATCCCTGCCTCTCCAGCTTAGAGATAAAGATGTTGTATGGGACAGAGTCGAATGCGTTGCACAAGTCTAGGTAGGTGGTGTCTGTTGCTCTTCCCTCATCCACCAATGCCCTGTCTGCAAATTAGAGGGCCATCAAATTTGTAAGACATCATTTGCCCTTAGTAAAACCACATTGGCTGTCACCAATTATCTCCTTATTTCCATATGCCCTTCCATAGTTTCAAGGAAGATCTTCTCCATGATCTTTCTGGGTACAGAGGTGAGACTGACTGGCCTGTAGTCAGTCAGATTTTAGTCCAGCAGTGGGTACTTCATGGGTTTGGCATGAGTTCTTAGATATGATGGGCTCAGCCACTTCCTTGGCCAGTTCTGTCAGGACCTGCAGATGCAGCTCATTGGGTCTCATGGATTTGTGCACCTTCAGGTTCCTTAAATGTTCTTTAACATCATTTTCTCCTGCAGCAGGTGGTTATTTCTTTTCTCAGTACCTGGCTTTGCCTTCTGTGGCTTGGACAATTGACTGGAGCACAGCACATCACAGTGAAGACTGAGGTAAAAAACTCTGTGAATACCTTAGTAATTTCAATATCCTGGGTAACCAGGTTTTCTGTTTCCTTCTCGAGAGAGACCACATTTTCCCTAATCTTCCTTCTATCTTTGGCATACCTATAGAAGCTTTTCTTGTTGCCCTTTGAGTCTCTGGCCAGATTTGTGTCAGTTCTTTAGCTTTCCTAGCCTGCTCCCTGGCTGCCCAGGCAATCTCTCTGTATTCCTTCCAGACTGCCTGTCCTGGCTGGCACCCTCTTATAAGTTTCCTTTTTGTGTTCAGGTTTGTCCAGGGGCTTCTTTTCCATCCATACATCCATATCTAAATAATTAATTAATAATTTTGAGATTTACATGTGTGGGGTGGGTTTGGTTTGGTTGTTTATCTGGATTTTTTTTTGAGGTGTGATTTCATGTGAGGTAGAGTTTTCAGCTTGTGTTGGGATGACCTAGCTTTATGGATTTTCATTGTAGTGCAATGCAATGATGGATACACTGGTAGTCAATAAACTCGAAGCTGAGGTTTTACATAGACATTTTTTTCCAGAGGCTTTCTGTGATATCTTTTAGTCAAAAGTCAGACACCACTATTCACCGTTAACATTTTCAAGGAAGCATAATTGCTGGTTTCATCTAGAGAATAACAGCCTTTTTCTTTGTTCTTGCACTTTGTAAAAAAAAAAAAAAAGGCATTTTCTGTTTAAAAAAAAAAAAAAGGCATTTTCTGTTTCTGCTTTGCCCTTGATAGTGGGTGTCCATATTATTGTAGTGGCCATAACTAGAAAAAGGCTGTACTGCTCAGAAGGAAATGTTCCCTTGGCAGAGAAGCTAGAGGGTTGGCTGGAACAACAGTAGCAGTAATTATTACTATTGTTGTTTTAAGATGGAGGTTTTCATTCAGGGCCAGGATGCAAACAGAGTGAAAAGGCAGCTGTTGCTTTCCAGCAGCCAAAAGTCTTCCATGTTTTCAGATACTGAATAGCTGGAGGGTGACATGAGGGTGGCATCGTGATGCTAAAACCTTCTGGCACTTTTGCTTTCCTAGACCCAGGAGGCTGGATAATTCTGAAGTTCTTGTGAGTTTTTGTGGATCAGGCTGGTTTTAAGTCTTATCATTGACCTTCCACGGGTGAACACAGGTCTCTCCAAATGATGTGTGGGCTTTGGATCACCTTTCATGCATTGGACAAGGCTTTGCCAGCCTACCTTGCTGCCCTGTGCAGGCTGCTGGCTCACTTCCCTCGGCTTTGCACAACAGCATCTGTTTGGGAGGTTATTTACCCAGCATAGTTTGTGCAGGGAATATTTAAAGATGCCCACAAGGCTCCTTTGGTGCGGTTTACTGTGTTAGTAAAATCATTTTGATTCAGATCATTAGGACTATAAGCAAGTTTTCTATGTGTTTTTGCAGCCTTATTGTGAGGTCAGGTGTAAATGGTGAGGCATGTATGCTGGTGTTGGGGCTTTGGGAATTGATTCTTGCCAATACGTGATGCATCTGTTTGGCTGTGGGTTTGTCTTTGGGTGAATTTACATGGTGAGGTTTAGTAGGACTCCTGCTGAGTCCTGGTCCTCTGAGCTTGTACAGTGCATGCTTGAGCTCTGTTTTGGAGCAAACCAGCAGATCATGCTGACAGAGAAAGCCTGAAGGGCCCTGCTGGAAATGCAGCCTGTGATGATCCTCTATGGATTATCATGCTGTAGGGAAAAAACCCTGCATACCATGTTAAAGCAGCAGGATGCAGAATTTTGTTTCTTTCTCTCTTCTTCCTCGGCTGTTCCCAGAAGCTGCATTCTGAAACATCCTTCGAAGAGCTGTTTCCTTTTGTTTGTAGTGGTTTAGCGACAGCTAAAATGATTCTTAAACTTTAACAAGTATCAGTTGATCTATGGCTGACATTTTCATGTGTAGATTTTGAGTGTGGAAAGACAAAGGAGAAAATGAAAGAGAACAGAGAATTTCAAGATAAATAAGGAGTGAGCAGAATGTACTTCTGTGTCTGGGCACGGGTTAATATATGATAAGAAGGAAAGGATGGTGAAAAGTGGGAGGGTGCAGTTTTCTGATGGTGGTGACCGAGCAAAGGTACATGGAAGTTTTGGGGTCCTGAACTGTGCTAGGTACGTGACTGGGGAATGGGTAGGGGGAGGAAGATGGTTAGGGAACTTCAGCTATATTTGCCCTTACTTTAAACTGGTTTATTGCTTTTTTTTTTTTTTTTAAGCAGTCTTAAATATCTGAGATTTTCAGCATGGCTAAAATAACATAGCTAATGTCTTTATTTGATGTTCTTAGGCTGACAGGCCTAAAATGTGCTTTTAGATGTTAGTTTTTGATTAGCTAACTAATGCAGAAACTTTCTGCTAACAAGCAGAAATTATGTCTGGACATAGATTCTGAGAGACAGTGATGTACAAAGGATCTTGCTGAGACTGAACCGAATTTAACTCTTAATAGAATTTCGGGAACTTTGATAATGCTTCATCCCTTTTGTTATTGGTTTGTTAATTTATTTATAGAAATGAAGGTGATCATCATAATAATAATAAAAACAACTTTTCTATCTATTCCCAGAAACTTCAAATAAAGCATTATTGTGATAGGCAGTTGAGCTAAAGGAGTGTGCTTATTGAAGGAATTCAGATCACTTCTCTCACTAACTCTTCTGAAAGATTTCCTTTTATTTTCACAATTTCTCTCATGCACAAGTTCTTCTTAACCCAAGCTTTCATAAAATGTATTTAGCATTCCATCAAATATAACTCCTGCAAATATAACAGTCTATTACAGTTGGCTTGCAGTATACGCCCTGCAAAGGATCCTCATCTGTCCAGTGGACTGGCCTGCCTCACATCTGCGTTAGTAGGGTCTTGGGAAAAGGAGAGAATTTGAAGCAACCTGCAGTTTCTCTTGTGCATACATTTTGCCTTTATCCCTTTTGCTTTTCATCTGTCTGTTCTGGCATTGTCTGTTCTTCTCCTAGTGCCCAGTGAGACATCTCCAGTCCATGTACCAGTGTGAATAAGAGCTTAGCCTTTTACATCAAGAGTAATTTGTCTCTTGGTTGATGTATTGTTGGAGCTGGAGGAGCATCGTTTCTTATTTGGGTAGTCCTGTTAGATATGTCAACGCTGCATCTTGAGGGTTGGCCACACATTGCCATCAGGACCAAAATTACTGCCAGAGGTCAAGCCTGATCTTGTTAACCCAAGTGCAGTTGGTGGTTGCTGGTGCTCCCAGGCAGCTGAGAGCTTGCGTAGCAACTGTGTGCAGAAGGCAGACTGGGCAAGGAGCTTGTCATGGCCAGAGAGCATGCTGTGCTCATGGCCATTCTTGCAGATGCCCTTCAGGGCTTATGTGGAGATAGGCACTGGCTTTAATATAGGAATCATTAAGCAGATATTGTGTAGGTCATTATCCTGTGTGGGGTGTGAGTTCATGTGTACGCTGAGGATTGTGGCTATTACTGTGGTATGTCCTTACCATGTTTAAATAATGTTGCTTTTACATGTTTTGAAGTTCATAATAGGATTGTCCACCTTCAGGGTCCACTTTATGCTTAGGCTATCTTTATTGTACTGACAGCATAACTGTATTTGTTGCTGAAGGTAAACAAAGTCCTGGTTTCTTCTGTCCTCTTGTTTAAGTAATTCTTGGCATTTTTGGAGTTGTTTTCAATCCACCGTAGTGAAACTGAGATTAGAATCTGACTTTTTGGATTTCAGACAAAAAGAATAGTGACTTCTTGTGAATGTTTGTCTCCCTGCCAGTAGAGGCTGGATGACTTAATCTCTGCATATATCAACATGTTGATCAAATTTCGCAGCGAAGTATCCAGGGCTAACTATAACAAATATTTAAAAATGTAAGCCTGGGCTGTAATCTAAAACCTTTCTTGGTTATACACTTCTGAGTGTAATGGGAGTGACAGCTCATGGCTAGATTTTAGGATAGCTTTATCTGCAATAATATTCAGCTCTAGATCTATCAAAACAGCCTTCTAAAGCCAGAGCTACCTGTGGCATGGCATTCAATCAAATATGCCTTAATAAAGTCAGTGCAAGGTTCTTTATCCAATGAAAAAATGAAGTCTCTGAGAGTGTCTCCTTTTCAGATACCCATTAGGAAGTCCTAGGATTGAAATCCTGTGAAAATTACAGAGTTGGATTAACTGTGGATGTGTTTCTGAGAGAGATGTGGCTAACTGGTTTGCTCTTCTGTTTCTTCTCTTTGGGCAAAGCAATGAGCATAATGCTGAAGCCCATCTTGTCAGTGGACATGGGAGCAGAGCCCTTTACAAAATAATTGCTGAGCGGCTGCCATTTATAGAGCAAGATTTTAAAAGTAACTATCATGAATAACTGTGTGACATGCCTTGCAAATGGAGGTACTTCAACCTGCTTATTCCAGCAGGTCAACCCCAGGTGCAGCTAGGAGGATCCAGGTGGTTGTTGAGATCTAATGCAGAAACGCCAGAGACTGAACTTTTTTGCAGTCGCCAGCCGGAGCACCTCATTTTCAGTAATGTTACTTTATCATGAGCCAAACAAAACCACAGAATTAAGCTAAAAACACAGCAGACTGTGGGTTTTAAAGCTATCAGTCAATCTGTTAATTTTAAAGAGAAACCTTTTTCTAGTTTGCTTTCCTGTACTGATTCTTTTTTAGCTCTTAACATCTCTTACATGGCCATTCAGAAGTTGACTTTGTCCCTAGGTCACTGGAACAACAACAGGAATGATATGTGTGGGATTTGCCACCATTTACAAACCAGTAGCTCTTTTTTCCCTAAGAGTTTCTACACTGAGTTGGAGCAGACTTCATGGCTGCGTCTGTTGTGAACATATAAAGGTTTGGCATCTTCTGTAATATCCAGACTTTCAAATCACCCTGAGATATTCACTTAATCATTACAGAATGAAACTATAAGTCTGCAGACTAACAGTCACTCCAAAGAAACCATTTTACTGCCCTTGCTCGTGTGTTGGAGCATTTCCTAGTGGAACATTAAATGGAATAAGTGGCGATTCTGAAACTGACAAGTTTGGGAAATACCCCCAAATTCATTTGGAAAGAGATGTTACTGCCTATCACCTTCAAGTCTTGTATTGTACAAGTCTGAAAAATCTCTGGGGATCGAGTTTTCAATGCAGGTGTTAGCTTGTCTCACCCCCAGCAGTAAGTTCCAAAGCTGTATCTCCTGGGAAGGGGTTAGTACCCAGCCCTTACACTCCATTGAAATGGACAGACCTATGCTCCACGTACAGTGGTACTGCACGGACGTAGGATCCTGATTTGTTCTAGTAATAGCCCTCTTTAATGAGTTCACAGAAAATATTTAGTATAACTTGCTATTTATTGTGTGGGTGTTTCATAAGATGAACCTTTAGGAGGAGGGAGTTTATGGAGCAGTTTGATTGGAATGACTGATAATGAGTCAAAATGCTGCTAAGCAGTGCTGAACTGCTGGTGTTTGGTATGTTCTTGCTGCTTGTCACAGCCAGCTCCTTCTGGAGGCTTGGTTGCACTGAGGTACTGGAGACACAGCTTCAGCCCACAAACATGTAATTTGTTTCACTGATAAATATCAAAAGGCTTCATGAGTTATGACAGGATCCTAACTCCCCTTCTAGAAGTTAAGGAATCAAGTCAGAGGCAGGTGAATTGACTTGCTGCATGGCCACATAAGGGTTAGAGGTTGAGTGAAAAAAGGACCCAGCTTTCCTCAGTTTTTTGATAAGCAGCAGACCACGATCAGCAGTTCTGCCTTATTGCCGTCAGGCCTCGGCTGGGCCGAGATAAGAAGTGAGACAGGGCTCGCAGTGAAGGGAGAGAGCAGCTTTACTATCGGTGTCCGATGGTCCAAAGAGAAAATTCATAACAGTCTCTCCAATTTTATAACCTCTAGTGCCCACCCCTTTCATCTATCCAACTAAACCCCATCTTACTACTATGCCCCCAAAACATCCAACGGAATGGTTCCTTATTGCCTATCCCCACCCCCTGTTTGTTCCCCCCAGGTCTTATGTTTTGGTCTAGCTACCCCTTTATCTATACAGAAGAATGCAAACATGTGAAGGACAAGCCATTTTCTACTCTTAATATTCTAAGTTACTCAGCTACCTAGCTATAGTGAAATCCCAGATATTAAGCATTCCCCTTACGGCATCAGCCTAAGAGGAAAAAGACACTGTGAGGAGTTCCCTTTGAGTAGCGGAGCTTTTTACAGATGGTGGAGCAAGGAAGAGACCAGTCCTGAGAATAGTTCAATGGTGTTGCAGCCCCCTGATCTCCTTTTGTGTTCATTATAGCCCTCTTCTCCCTTTTGCCGTAGGCTGGCTGATAAATCTCTTGTTTCCACTGAAATCATTATCTAATGTGCTCACTGGTTTTGTCCAGGAACAGAACAGCACAGAGCTGTGTGTAAGATGTTCTGGATCCACAATCTTTTGTTACTACCACCTTGTTTTATGTTAATCCAGCTTGGCTGGAAGAATCACTTGCATTTTCTCTGAAAAATGAAGCTTTGTGATTTCAGTCTTTGAGGTTCCCTTTCCTCTTGTAATTTAATTTAATTTTCATGGTCTTGGACTGTCTTTGTGTAGAGTGTGCATTTATATGTACAGCAGGGAATACCCAAGGGAAGAGAGCAAAGAAAAAGAAATCCCGGTTTGTTGCCTCACTGCTCCTGAGTCTGTCCTGCAGTGCAACCCTGTCTACATCCTTGACTGTGCATTGCATAAGCTTTGCCCAGCACTGCAGTGCTAACAAAGTCAGTCATGTCAGTAGAGTGCTGTGGATGTTGATTTAACTTAAGGTTTCCATCCCATCCTCTCCTCTCCTGTAAGAGACAATTATTAAGTAGTATTTCTCTAGAGAAAACTGATCCAGATTTTAAGGTGGTCAAACATCATCTATGATCTTTCACATAGGTGCAGTTTGTTCAAGTCCAGGGAACTGATGCCTGACCCTGAAGAAGACATGGCTCCTTGTCATCATCAGAGCCAGAGATAAAGGAATTCCATACATGAAAGGTCACTTCACCTTGGTAAGAGGCCCTCTCTGCGGTTAATGATAAGCAATTCCAGGTGGGTTTCATTCCTCACTTCCCATATATCAGGCAAGGTATTTGGTGATTCATCCTGTTTACAGTGATTACAGTGGCAGTGGAGCTGACTGATTTAGATTAGATTCATAACTTTTAGCTAACTGAATCAGATGCGAAAAATTCACCATTTAACATCTTGGGTGAGTTTGGTGATGTCTAGTAGTGCTAGCACACTAGTGTCGGCTAGGAAAAAATACTGGTGAAGGAAAAGAATAAAGAAAGATATTTAAGAAAAAAAAATAACTGAGACTGTGTCACTGCTAGATTTCTCTTAATTTGAAGACCCAGGATGCCTAGCAATTACTAATGTGTTTTCTAGAGATTTCTGCTATTGAGAGCATGTGGACATTGTTTTGTGGAACTTTAGGATGAAAGTCCTTGACAAAGGTAAACATGCTTAACTTACAGAGACTGTGTGATTGGGAAGCAACACTTAAAAAGAAAACAATAGCAGAAATTAAAAGAGAAAGAAAATTCTATTAATGCCTATCTTTTTGGTAGCAAGTAGATTAGTGAGTTCAGAAGGGCTCTAAACAGGCTTGCAGTTCTCACACAGCAAGATTGGAAGACAGATGCTGAAGCAGAGGTGGTGATTTAATCAGGGATTGGTTGTGTAAAACAAAGAGTACTGGATATGTAGATAAAATTGCAGTTCTGATTTTGGAAATAAAGCTGGTGTCAGTCCTGCATTCCCATGCAGAGATAGCCAAAACCATTGTCTTTGTTTTTTTTGGATGGGGGGACTAAAGCAGATTAATTGGGGCCATGCAAGATTATTCCATTGCACATGTGATTGCTGACCTTGGTGCAAGGCACCATCTCTGTGTGTGTCCCATGCAAGGCAAACTGTGTCGCTGCATGGGTGGCAGAAGAAGCAAGTGCCCCCCTGCACTGGGCTGTGGTCATGGGGTGTGCAGCAGGAATTGTGCCCCAATTCAGGACCCGCAGAAAGCCATTTGCGTGATGAGCAAGTGACGATATGAATTCCCTCTCCCCAGTGAGCAAGGGTAAGACGCCAATTATATTGCACATAATGAGGAGGTCACTGAAAGAGGGACTGGTGCTTGGCAAGGCAAAATGGGAGTGTTCTCTTGCTTCCATTTTGCATTGGGAAGCCTCATTATTTAGTTATGTGATTGTGAATAAAGTAGTGGCTCTTGAGGTTTGAAGTGCTGGAAAGGGATAAGTGATCATATTGGTGTATCTGGGGATCACATAAGGTAGAGTAGGAACGGGGTTATTGGGGGTGTGATCATGTAACTAGCTTTTTTGGAAACATCCTAGTGATAATGGAAGAGTAATCAATGGGGCAGTATATGGATATGTCAGTACAAAAAAGAATCAAGTCTATTAGTAGTAACCATTATTTATTTTGGGTGTTTTTTTAAGGGAAGAAAAACTTGTCTCCATGCAAACTAATGTTTTTTAAATGAGGGATTCAAATAGTGACATTTCCATCTATGGAACTTGAAACAACTGGAAGAACAGAACTGTTACTGCACAGGGATGGGATGCTGGTGCAATGACAGCAGTGGGTGGGATATGCATTGATAGTGATAAAGCAGAAGTGCTGTGGGGCTGCGTGGTGGTTACAGAGCTGCAGAAGGAGACTCGTCAGCCCCCTGGGAAGCCCAATCTGCTGTCTCAGTGGAAAGTATGGTGGGAAATCCTGAATGAGCAACTGTCCTGAAAATGCTTTGGAACCTCTAATTTTTTACTTACGTTTATTTGGTTGCTTTGGCTATGGCAGAAAAGGATTTTCACCCAAATTAAATTGCTTAAGAGTATTTCTAAAATCAAGAGTGTACTTCCCTCTTTTTCCAATTTTCCAGGTTTTTTTCCATTGTTTAGGTGACAAAGTGGAAAAAAAATAGTAAGAGACAGTTATTGAAACTTTCTAGTTATTCTCCAAACAGTTAAAAAAAATTTCATAAACTTGAATGAGATGCTTTAATAAAAAATAAGTGTATGCATGCACAGAATTAACAAGCATCCTAATCTAACTTTTCTCTTTTTATTTTTGTGTAAATTTACTTAGTGCATAGAGAGACAGTGAGCTGTGTACCTGTTTCGTTATCATATTAATGAAGCTCGAGGTTGAAAGAAGATGAAGTTATAAAAATGAAGTGCTTCATGGTATTGATTTCTCTAGACACTAACAAGGCAGAATTTGAGTGGAGATGACAACAAAGTAATGTCTCTGTGGGCTAAAATGCCAAATTAAAGAAAATGTAAATAAATTAACTGAGTCATCCTGTTACTTTGCAGGCTAAGGAAGTTACACAGACAATTTCTAGAGTCTTCTAGAAGTATGTAGAGCTAGTGATACATTACTATATTAATATGCAATGCATATTAAAATAATTTCTTGGTGTATTACAGGTTTATATTTTGGAGTGGGGATTTTCCAAGACAAAATAATTCTTCATTTAATACACAGCTGTATGGCAGTATCAGTTGCAGGAGTAATGAAAGTGACTGTGACTAAAACATAAGTCCAGTCTTCTTCAAGGTATCAAATGAATCCCTAGAAGTGTTAGGATCCATTAATTAGAACTATCAGTTAAAAGAATTATTAAAGGTGTGAATGTGGCTCTGTTGCCTCCACAGGGAGGTGGCAGTCTGTCTCTACCACAGGGACTTGTTTCTGCAGCCCATCCTACAAGGAATTTTAGAACTACCTCATTGTACAGAAGTCTCTCAAAATAAACTTAATATTTTGGGGTGTCATATTTGTGTATCTTGGTGGCTTTGTCAGTAACTGCAATGAATTTACATTAAAAAGGACATGCCCTTTCCTTCTTCCTTCTTCACTCCTCTTCATCGGTGCTTTGTGTTCAACCTGGGGTAGTAACATCCAGCTGGAATGTAAACATCCCTCATCTCACATGGCATATCTTCTTTAGGCTTGTTAGTCCTGTGTTATATTGTTGGGTTTTTTCCCCTGTTGTAAACATGATAGTATGTTTTTGCAGTAACGTGATCTTCAGGTGGTAGTGTACAAATACCAGTGAAAAACTGGCCTAATAAAATCTCTAGTATGATATGTAGCTGTCTGATAGAAATTTTGGCTTTAATGTAAAATCTCAGCCTAAAATTGCAAGGGGAAAATACTTGGTGCGTTCATGAAAATGAAGCATGCAAAACTGGAGTCTGGTATCACTGTAGCATTACTTCAGAACAGTATTTCACTGCAGGAGGAGTCATAGTCAACTCAGTGCATAAGGATCATTATATTATATGATTTGGTTTAAATTTTATTTTGATGCACTATGAATATTTCTAATGTAAGTCCAGGTTGCAGTTAGGCCAAGATCTTCCTTTCTTTCTGTGATTGTTGCCTGGTTTTATCTTGTGTAGCTTTAGCAAGTCAGTGTTTGAAAAGAGCTCCAAAATATATTTTGGCTCTTTTTTCTGTCTTNGATAATACACCTACGGGAAAGTAATATCCGTCTGTAAGGAGGAGAGTAGAAAAATACATATCCTGCAGAAATGGAATATGTATTAGTTTACATTTCCTCTGTATTTTCAGCTTTAAGAAGAGATAGGGTGAGCTGTTGTTGCAAGCTTCTGGTTGTTCTCATGTTTTTAAGGTCTGCTTTCCATTGCAGTCAGGGATACTTGCTCCACATTCAAGTTGCTAATTCTTGAAGCACAAGATACTTTCCTTCTCATTAAAATGTATTTATTTATTTTGCAGTGAGGAAAGCTTGCTTAAGATGCTTCTTTTGATCTTTGGTAATGTCACAGACTCAGTAAGACTGCTAGCATAAAGTAGTGTTTATCTCATTTCACTTCTGCATTCATTGTTGATTGGACCTGAATAATATAACCCCCTTGCAAAAACTGGTTTAGTTTGCCAAGTCTTGGTATGATGTCCAATAAGATGCAAGTAAGTGCTTGAAAATTGCTCTCTGTCTGTAATTGGAAGGCTTCTTCATGTGTTTCTGTGATTTTATTTGCATTTATTGGGTTTTAGGCCTTTTAAGAAATGGGGAAGGCAAGGGGGAGGAAAGTATAACATGAAGTATAAAGTTTTAGTTTTTTTTTTACTTTAATTTTTTTTAAGCTTGAATTTGTAATATCACGTTTCTAGGACAACAGCTTCATGTAATGCAGATTAGCAGCTGAAATACTTCAAGCAGCTGGAGAGTGAAGTTAGTAGGACCCATGGTCTGTTCTGTAGCTGATACTGGGAGCTTTGTGGCTTCTGGGAATTGTCCTATAGCTCCCCTTCATAACTGTTGTCTTTTTGAGGAGTAGCAAGAAGCACTGAGTGTTGCCAGAATTATACTCAGGAAAGGTTATAATTTTGGATGCTGCAAGATCAGAAGGGCGAATAAACTTAAATTTCCTATAGCTCTGGCTTAGGAAGAGCTCTAAGAGAAGGGAGGAGGTGGCAAAGTGAGCTTTCTCCAGCAACTGGGATTGCAGAGGAATGTGGAACTTCACAATTTTCTCACATCTTGCTTTTGAAAGTTAACACAAGACACAGATAGGAGTGGGAGACAGTTTTCTGACAGAAATCCCAGATTCTTCATCCCCAGAAACTGAGATGGTGACAAGAAGCTGGGTACTCCATGGAGAATTACCCAAGGATTTTGTTGACTGCGTTAAGTCCTCCAGCAAGCAAGTGTCGGGTAAATGTTTTGATTCCTTGCAGTGTATATTTGCATATTTAAAACTTTCTAGTACTTATGACTTTTACTTAGTTTGCCAAAGTCTTAAAAAGAGCAGACCAACAAAGTCTTCAATTTTTATAGGGTTGCTGTGTAGGGGCTTCAAGATGTACATGCCCTAAGCTGGGCTTCTTGGAGTGAAGGCTCTGCTTGTGCTACCCTGCTCTTGGGGCTGATGTACCTGCACGTCCTAGCCACTGACATTTATGGATAGCTATACTCACACCTCACACTGTGTGAAGTGTTTTTAACCACCACTGGCTGGTCATTTCCAACCCTGAATCTGTTTCCTACCAACATCTCTGCTGGGTCTATCTTGCCCTCCACTGCATGACTTGTATAATTCTTCTTGACCAGGGTAGATAGATGTGGATGTTACAAGTCAGGTTGTAGCAGCAAGCAGTGCTTTGAGAACATCCTGTGAGGTGTTTTAAAGGTCTAATGGAAAGTGAGGCTTTATGTGTAGTGGTATTTTGTTTATACAGGTTTATCTTCTTCATGCAAATATGCTGGGGGGTTGGAGGAGGAGACAATGAGACAATGTGCTGAGAGGGTAACACTTGACTCCTTGAAGCATTTTTTTCTTTATAAAAAAATCTTTTTCTGTAAATTTTTCAGTTTTTCCAGTTCTCATTTGCTGGGATCATGAAGAATGATAATGTGATGTGTGTAAACTTCTTTGGTGTATTTTTGTCTGGTACATTAATAGCTTCCTTAGTGAGTGAAGAAAAGCAAGTCTTAACTTACTAGTTGGTGATCGGAATGTGGAAAGCTTTTTTTTCTACAAGCTGTAATTCAAGGTTATACGTGTGCAAAAATAGCTTTAGGCTACAACAAGTATTTTCTTCAGCAGGTCTAGCTCATTTTATTGACATACTGTTTTGTAAACTGTGGGTGACTTGTATTGTTCTCAACCAAAATAACTTGCATCAATCATCATAAGAGCATAATTAATTTACATATTTTCATTGTGGAAATGTTCCAGACTTTTTGTTACTCTACAGTGCTAGACTTGAGAGAGGAAAACTGTAATAACATTTTGTGTTTGTAGTTTGCTTTTAAGTTATTCTTCACTTCTGATTGTTCTGGAGAAAGTGTCGTGACCTTCTTACATTTGTGCTTGGCATAGTATTCAACGAAATTAAAGCAAGACTTATGAGTGAAATTGTATTTTGTGACTGTGTCCTGCATCACTACGGCCTTAATGAAATGAGGAGAGTGCGGCTATTGTATGCCATAGCAAAACATAGTCCCATACACTTGTTATGAACAAATGCAAGAATTAACTATTTCCTTTTCTGTATGAGAATCAGAGGCCATCAGAGGAGAGACTATGACAGATAAGGAGTTTGAGGAATTTTTTCGGGGTGTGCCTGGAAACTCTCCACATGCCAAAAGGAAATGAAAATGTGTAGAGTGTTGTCTTTGAATAGGCAAGGGCTGGCTACTGCTTGTATGGGGCAACAAAAGGTCTCAGAACCACCTGAACTGTTCTAACCCATCGGTGAATTGTAGTTAAAGCACCAGTTTCTAAATGATGAAATGCAGAGAGTGGAGTGCTTATCTCTGTGGGTGGATTGACAGGACATGGCTTTTGGGGAAGTATGAACTTGTGCCTCTGTAGTGCAAGGCCTCTTCTTCCCCTCCTCTTCACCCTGACTACTCTATGTTTGATTATTAAGAACTGTTTTTTTGTTGTTTTTTACTCCCATAGGGTGATTGAGCAGTGATGCAGGCTGCNGAGGCCATCAGAGGAGAGACTATGACAGATAAGGAGTTTGAGGAATTTTTTCGGGGTGTGCCTGGAAACTCTCCACATGCCAAAAGGAAATGAAAATGTGTAGAGTGTTGTCTTTGAATAGGCAAGGGCTGGCTACTGCTTGTATGGGGCAACAAAAGGTCTCAGAACCACCTGAACTGTTCTAACCCATCGGTGAATTGTAGTTAAAGCACCAGTTTCTAAATGATGAAATGCAGACAGTGGAGTGCTTATCTCTGTGGGTGGATTGACAGGACATGGCTTTTGGGGAAGTATGAACTTGTGCCTCTGTAGTGCAAGGCCTCTTCTTCCCCTCCTCTTCACCCTGACTACTCTATGTTTGATTATTAAGAACTGTTTTTTTGTTGTTTTTTACTCCCATAGGGTGATTGAGCAGTGATGCAGGCTGCTCAAAGCTTCCATGTAAAGAGATGCCAGGCACAGGCTGTTCAGGCAAATTCTGTTATCCATAGCATCCTTAAGAATAGATTCTTAATAGATTCTTAAAATTTTAAACCTGAGACAGTGTAATGCAAAAGAGTCCTTCATTTTACATTATGTATTCTTTGTTACAGTGCTTGGTCTGTTGCCAGTGTATTATATATTATTGTCACTGTGACCTTAATTCTTCACTTTTAAGCACCACCTGAGGGGATATCACTAGAGATGAGAAAGCTTCTTGGGATAGCAGAGCATCAGTAAGATTGCCTGACATGAACTAAGGATGTCTTTTGGGAAAAAGCAAACAAACTGAACAGTTTTGTTTCTTGCTGTTTCTGTTCTTTAAACAAGGTTCCTGATGTTTCACTTGGGGAGCTGCCCATGAACAGAGAACATTTAGGCCTCCCTTTCTAGTAGCTTTCTGATGGTGAATGTTGCATCACCAGTTCTGCAAGAGAGATGGCTGCTGTCATTAAGCTATTGCTGCTGTAGCGACAAGGGCTGGAATCAGATTTTCTGTCTTCAAGTTCTACACCTGAGATGAGGTGCAGTGATACTGCTTGCAGTGACCAAACATAAGCAGCTTCTCTGTAACCACTGCTGAGAAGCAGCAGCTTGCCCAGTTCACTGGTAACATCCCTAACTTCAGAGTCTGCTGCCTTCTGCTTGCTCATATTCCTTGGTCTCACTCCTCCTGTGTCCACGCAGAAAACCCCTGCTTGCATGCAATAATGTTTTCAAGCTGGCTGTGGTCATGATGGCTTGGTGCCCATATTCTGCTTTCACTCAGGAAGGTAACCCTCCCACTTTCCAGAGTTCCAGGAAGCTCTCCAGAGCTTTCTTGCATTTCTTGCTTTCTTGCATTCAGAAATTCCTGATTTTCTGGCAAAAAACTGGAGAAATGCTTGACCCAGCAGAAAGTCCTTGTGACTATTCACTTAGGGACAGTAAAGGCAAGGGAAAACACAAAAGGTTATATAGACATACAGGCTATGTGACTCTTGGCAAATTGTCAGGACCGGGTTAGTCCCAGGACCTCTTATCTGTTCTAACTGTGCTGGGAAGTGTCGAACTGACTGGAGAAATGCAGTCAGGCCTTCAGTAACTTGCAAAGATGGAAATCTGACTTTACTCTGTACTGCTCGAAATGTGTTGTGCATTTCTTTCTTTCCCTGAAGCCAGAAGTGTCACGATACAATTCAGATGCCTTTTTTGACTCGATCACATTTTCTCATCCTGCTTACTTTGAATCAAGTGATGTAGGAGCTTGAACTTGGGCTGTCCTCATCCTAGGTCTGTACATTTGTTTTTTCTCTGTGCTTAATTGGTGTGATCTGAAAGCAAAAGAGAATTGGTAAGCTAATCTAGTGAAAGCCTGTTCTCAGAGCTGCAGTTTTTAATCTCTTCCTACGAGACAAGTGATGAGTGCAGTAGATGATGCCAAATACAGGGACCCAAACAGTACACCCACGCTGGCAGAGACCACGTTCTCATCCTTGCTTTTTGTAATGACTTTATGGAGAATGAAAATTCATGAGCATTTTATTTTCCTTTGGGTTACGGAATTATCTGATCAGCTGTCTGTCATTTTGAGAGTGTCTGGATGCTGACAGTGTCTAGATGCAGTCTGTATTCCCCTTCCAGCTCGACTCCTTTTAAAAGCCTCTGACTAGTATCCATTGTCCTGCCAGCATCCATGGGCTCTTTTTGGAGTGCATGCAAACGGCTGAGGCCCAAAGCCAGCTGGTGCAGTGCTCACTGAGCATTGCAATGCTTAAATAGGCATGAAGGCTGGAGTTGTGTTGCCTCAACAGAGATGTCTGCTGCCATCTTAGGAACTTTAGGGTAGCACATCACAGTTGGTTCAGGAGTGCATGCATCTCTCAGTTTCCAAAATGCATCTAAGATCACAGAATCACAGAATACTCTGAGTTGGGACCTGCCACCATGCCCCAGTGCTTGAGCAGCTGAAACTCTTCTGATAATTAAGTGATGGCTTGCTATGCAAGGATGAAAAGCAGTCTGTATTTTAATGCATGTGGTGCTTCACAATTTTTTATTCTTTCCTAGCAAAACGGAAATGTATTTGATACTGATCCATTATACTAGTTTGACATACCATAGAATCATAGAATGGCTTGGAAAGGAAGACACCTTAAAGATCATCTAGTTTCAAGCCCCCTGCCATGGGCAGGGGCTCTTTCCACTAGACCAGGGTGCTCAGAGTGACATCCTGCTTGGCCTTGGAATACTTCAGAAATCCACTACTTCTCTGAGCAACCAAATCAATATTAGCAATATCCATTGCTAAGGAAGTTGGACTATTTATTTTTTTAGGAGAAAGTGTAATAGAGATAATTTGAAAGGTAGCAGTGTATTAAAATAAATTAATTGTGATAAGTACTGTTGGAATGTGCTTGTATCTAATTCTTCAGTAGGACAGAGGTTTGACATTACACAGGAGTTAGATGTGCATTGACAGCTTCCACTATTTTAATTTACTTTACTGTCATGTCTTGCAAACTTATCTCAACTCTCATGCTATCTGGTGCATTTAATAACTGGATATTGTTAAAATAAATCTTAGCAAAGGGAAGAATGGAAAAAATAAATGGCAGGAGCTCAAACACTAAATGAAAGAAGAATCCAAGTTCTCTTTGATTTGATTTTTTTTGTTTTGAGGTTTTTTTTTTTCCTTTTTAAAATTATTAAAATATTTTCTGTCTTAATTTAACACTGTAGTAGGCAGCTTGCATCTGGCCTTATGAGAACATATCTCTCTAACCAGGTAGAAAGGCAAGTAAATAAATAAAAATAGTGACTTGGATTCTCTGATTGTCTGAGATACCCAACTTGAGTGAAGCTAAGCCTAAATTTTTGGGGTTCGCTTTTTTTCCTGAGCTGCACCAAACTCTGCAGCTCACAGAATCTACCTGTTTTCACCCTTCTTGAATGGAAATGTGTATTCTTCTAAATTCCATTTTAAAAACCTTTCTAAGCAAGTCTTAGGTCCTTTCCTGAGATCTAGACTTCCCCCCACCTCATTTTGAAGTATATTTACAAACAAAAGGTACTGTAGCATTTTAAACCAGGTTTAAAGTTAATGTTTGGACATTATGGTCTTAGAGGTCTTTTCCAATCCAAAGAATTATGTGATTCTTTGTTCTAATTCTTTTAGGGGTTTCAGTTATTGATGGGGATTCAGTGTGGTGTGTAAAGTTTTGGAGGAATGCAGTAGCTGTTGCTGCTGTGGAGAAGGAGAAGTAAGAGCATCTCCTGGGTTCAGCTTGGAGCAAATTTCTGACCGTGTCTGGTTTCTGCAACGGTGTTCCCGTGATGCCTTGTGCAAGAGAGGAGATTATTACCATTCCCAGCCCTCAGTGAAGAATTGTGCTTCCCTTGACTTCTCCTTGGCTCCAGTCATTCATCTGACCCCATAGGGGCTGTTGTGACAAGTTCCTTCATGTGCAAGGGAAACATGAAGCTGGCTGGATTTCAGCAAACGCTGGTGCTGAGTGGTGCTTGTGTTGTGTATATATACAGTGCAGAATGCTTTCAGAGTGAATAGTCCACAGCAAAGCTGTTTTAATGAGCTCGAATGCCAACTGTAGCGTATCCTACCCAATCTGGCAGTGCTCTACTGAGCTGAAATACCTTCTTTGTTCTTAAAATAGCCCCCACTGATTCAGATTTTAATTGCAGATATTACAGCTGTCAAAGAAAAAGAGAGATGACCAGATGATTGTGTTGATAGTATAATGGAAGCTGGGGATATGTTGAGTTCCAGCCTTTAGATCTTCCTTCATTCAAGCACTATTGCAGATGTGTCTGTGTGCTGCAGTGATTACATGGGGCAGAGACTCTCTCTAATATTAAGATGACCCTGAAGTGCATCATGCCTTATTGTATCCACTCTGTTGACTAAACTAATCTGACAATAAGCATGGAGGGCTACAAGGATTTCAGTGCTAGCAATGGTAACAAATAGGCATAGGTATTTTATGTGTTGGTTAAAGCCTGAATCTTGATAAATGGAGATTGAATTTACTAACACCCTGAGAGATTGTGATTCAGGAATCCAGTTAAAACAAAAAAATAACTAAGAAGGTGAATAAAATAAAAGGATTTTAAAGTTTGGGCAGCAGTTTGCACGTTTGCATTGCGTATCAGTCAGCATTGGTCAGAGAGTGAGAACTCTTTGGAGTAAATGAGCTGAAACTTTTCAGCACAGATGTGTCAGGAGTGACCATCAACCACGTAGTGAAGAAGCATGGTAGGCTGTCTTTGATATGTATTTCTACATTTTTGCTGCCCAGGAGGGATGCAAGAGGTACCTGGCAGGTCCCTCAGGCTGCAGGAAAATACCATGAGTGTAGCGTGAGACCATCCACCCTAGCTGATAATATATGTGGGAAAAAGGAAAGAAATCAGCAAAAGTCCTCCCAGTAACTCAGGGCAATGCTAACTATGCAAACTGACACTGTGATTCTGTCTGAGCTTTTCACTGTTTTGGAGAAGGTAGGAAGTCATCTCTTAGCAGGGAGAGGGAGGTTCTGCCAACCTTGGGATATTTCTGCAAGGAATATCAGAGAACTATGGATGGATGGTAGCACACCTTGGGGATCTTTTGGGGTTCACTGGTGTTACAGTGTTGTTGTTGTGAGGGTTTCCATTATGTCACTTATGTTTAGAATCACCATTAGTTACACATTTGCACAATGAAAGATAAAGTGTGGGGCTGATACATGTTAACTTTCTGGTTAGATCTGGTCCTGTCTTGGTTTAAAACAGTGTATTTCAGAGGGCAGGACCTACCAGAGTAGAAATCCCTCCCTTGAAATTATTATTATTTAAATTTTTAATTGAGGCTCTCAGGCAAAATACAGAAAAAGGAATAACAGCACCTTACTAAATAAGTATATAGACAGAACTAACACAGAACACAACAGCAACAGGCCAACAGTAACAGAAACAAATCACACAAAGTGGCACTGGGAACGTGGCACCGAGTCCTGTGGGGAACATGTGTGGCCGCCAAGGGGGCAGAGGCGGTGGGCAGGGACGGGGGCTGGTTCTGGTTCTACCCGCAGTGTGCAGGTGCAGAGCGTGCGGCTGGGGAGGCTCCCCCAGCAGTGATGACAATGTCTGGGCGACTCTGGCCTGGTGGGAAAGCCATGGAGCTCGCCATGGGTAGATGGCAGTGAGATGGCAAGGCGGCAGAGAGGGGAATCCCCCTTCAGGCACCGGGAGTGGCACAAGGGTACTGCTGGCATGGACACTTGGCAGCAGCGAGGATGTGGCAACGAGGGCCTGAGCAGGCTGTGCGATGCTGTCAGAGCCAAACATGGGAAAAAACAAACCGGTCAGAGTGGTCCTCCCATCTGTCCCCAAGCCCTAGTGAGATCTGGAATTGCCCACTCCTCACCCCTTCGTTTCTTGTGAGAGTGCTCCCCAACATGCAGTACAGACAGGTCCAGGGCTTTCACTTTTTCCAGGTCTGCCTGGGTGTCCTTGCATTGCCAGGGGCTGTGCCCACTCCCAGCCATGGCTAGCAGAGTGATTAAGTTGGTATGCTAAGGCTAATAATTTTCAGAGAGTCACTGAGCCCAGAACAGAGCTAAGAACAGTTAAGTTTTGATGACTACCTTTCTCGTAGCCAAAGTTTTCCAGTCAGAGTCCTTCCCTTCTTCTCCCAGCCTGTCTTTCCCAGCTCGAAGCTGGGATGGAGAGAATTCAGAAGTGTTGTGGAACAAAGAGCTGTATTTACAGTGTGTCTAAGCTTTTAGCAGATGGAAAAAGCAGGACAGCAAGGAGCAGAACATGATGGAGAAGATCATGACATAATGTCCGAAGAATGTAAACTTTAGATACCAGAACGTCTCGTGATCTGCTGTGGCTCTATCTAAGACATTGGTAGAAGTGACCCCTAATAACACATGACCATTATTCCTTTTGTCTATTGGCTATGTTAACCAAAACAATACATTGAGTATAAAAGGTACTTGAATTTGCAATAAAGAGAGACTCCATTTTGTCACTAATATAATACTGTACATAGTCTTCCTGGATCCTCTGAAGCATCATGGCACTCTAAGGCCTGTCCTTTTTGGAGTGGCTGTGGCTTCAGAGAGTCGTATCTAATGCTGCCAAATTGATGGCTCTGTTATAAAGGGCAAACAAACACTGCCACACAGAAGAAAAGGTTTAAACCCATAACAGGTCCTTACAGAAGTATAGGACTTTGTTACCCATTCCTGTTGTGAAAGGCAATATCCTTCATATTTGTTGAAGGTTTTGCAGTATTCTGATGTACCTGGAGGGATTTTGCTGGCCCTTAACAGCAACAACAAAAGCCAGGGACAAGATGGAGAATGTGATTTTGTTTCTATGTTTTGCTTGACATGCTGAAGATAGGGTAGCAGATTTTTGCTTCAGCATAACTAAAACATTTTTCCCCTCTCTGGTGCTTATTACACTGTAAACACAGTAATAAAATCAATTTGAAATTCTTTTTTTTCTTTCCCTATATGTGTGACAGGGACAGTCTGCTCCAAAGATACTGGCCTGTGTGTATAGCTACATTAACTACATAAGCTACATAGAGTGTTGGCAGTAGATGGTCACAGTGTGAGGGAAAAGCATTTGAGTCCTCTGGTTGCTCTGTGGTGCTTGTCCTGGTGGCAGGATATTTAACTCCCACTTTATTTGTTCCTTTACACTTGGTTGAAGGGCAAGGAGAAGGAAGATGAGCTGTAATAACAAGAGTCCATTAAAAGTGGAAAGCTGAATTGTTTTAAGGTTACAGGAGCCATTTGAATTATGTTGCAGCTTTACCCAAGAGTGGAGAACAGCAGAAGGTGCTGGTACACTGCTAGTATGTTACTGACAATAGTTATCTTGAGTATCATTTCTTACAGAAGTTTGTAGGGTGAATGTGCATGCTTTCTAGCTGTCTTGAGTTTTGGTGGCTTATTTTGTTATAAACAGCTTCACAGTAAGTTTTAAAACACCGCAGCAGGGCTTTACTGTCATCATTGATTCAGGCAAATCTTTCAGTTGATGTATCAGAAGTTTCATTTCTCTGAAGATCTATACAGCATTTTATTAAAGGTGAGTAGCAGACATTACTCCATATCCTTCTGATCACTGTGCATGTTCCACTCGCTTTTGTTGCATGGAAAATGGGAGAAAGGTCTTGACATCTCATAGTGTTTGCACCACTTACAAGCAAGTGATTTGAGGAAAAAGCTTTGGAGGAGGTGATGTAGATTGAAATTGGGAGCTTACAGAAATTTCACCTGATGACCTAACCCTGTATTTTTTCAAGCCAGAGAGTAGGTGCTGTTTTTCAGATGATCTGAAAAAAAAACCCCAACCCTACATGTTACTCTCAGATGAAAATGAAAGTAATAATGAAAAAAGGTATTTGTTCATGGTCTGTTTGTACAGAGAAGGGAGATGTAGGGAGAAGATTACTGAGACCAGGTGGTACTTCAGTCTATCAGGTGGAGGTATAACATAATCCAGTGTTCTCGAAAGCAGTACTGAAGGAAATGAGGCACACTTGAATTTTTCTTTTCACAGTGAGTGCAATTAATGATTGGGAAGAACTCATCCAGAAATGTGATGCATGGCTGTCAGCTGCTTTCACAACTGGGTGCCTCTCTGTGAGGTGGTGTAGCTCATTTGAAAATGGTGCACTTGATCCAGGAGCCATTTGGCCTGAACTGATGAATCAAGCAGTGTGTTCTTGACCTTAAATTCTGTGAGACACTTGAATCACTCTTGTGTATTTTTGATATTTTCTTTTAAAGGGTTTTTTTTTAGTTATAAAATGGGATTTGTCGCATCCTAAGGAGGTGTTAAGTATAAAGGGATTGTGTTTTTTACTTCGATGTATTTTTTAATATCTGCTTGTCCCCAGTGTGCCCAGCAGTGCTGTTTGCTTTCCTTCTTGACCACCAATTGGACTGCTGGAGGTATCCCTTGCATTAGTGTGCTGGATAAACACTTGAGGTGCACTCTCTCTGAGGAAAAAGCATTCCGCATCCAGGTACTTATTTAATGCTAAGTGAGGCTGAAAGATTAATCAGATAATTATGTTAATAGCGTAGTGTTCTCTTTAAGACAGGGATTATGCAGTACTAAGATAGTATTGCACAAGTCTTTTTGCGGGAAAAGAAAGAGGAGTTCCCCAGGGGACTCTGCTGCTCCCACTAGTTATCAAACTATCAAAATACCGAAATAGCTTTCAGTGCATTTGGACTGAATAGGATTAGTTAGGTGCAATGTTTGAGAGTTATTGGTGTTTCTTATTCCATAATCACAGAAGGGAAAAGAAAAACATCTAAAGATACATCTATTCTTGTAAGACTGGGAGGGCACTTCCTTTTCTATTACCCTTTCATTTAGTTAAGTATTATTTGGAGGCACTGGGTGAGGCTTGCCTTGAAGGGGTTAACATAATAGACCCCCATTTGAACTATTTTTCAGCCAGTATGGACTTGAAGATTTCCTCTGGGATGCAAGGATAGGTGGTAAATGATAATGTAGGAAACACTGTCATAAGCCCTTGGGAAAGGCTGCTTGGCCAGCTCATCTTTTGCATAGATGGGATCTGAAATGGCCAGGTCTCCATGAGCCTGAGTTCAAACCTGCCCAGACAAAGGAGAGGCATTTTTGCTATGCAGAAGCTGCTGACACTAGTTGCAACAGGACCATGTCTGTGGAAATGAGCTGAGCTCACCCTTTCCAGCCTGAGAACTTCCTCTGGTCTGGAGAATGTGTCACTGGGATACCACTTCTCAACAACTACCCAAAAATGCTCTGCTCAAAGGTGATCTGGGCACATCAGGCAGGGGAGTTCCTGTGCAGGACCAGCTTTCTGCATGTCTGGAGGAAGCTCAGATGTCTGGTGTGAGCTCTTGTATGGTGCAGATGCTGCACAGCTGATTTTGAGGTCCTCATGCCACCTTTTCAAATTTGTGTGCTTGAAGTTAGGCTCTCAAATCTATGCTTGTGCACCTATTAGGTCATTTCAGAGCTATGCTAAGCACCAGTTTCTTACTTAAACTGTTCAAATAGCTGTCTATCTGATTTTGTCAAGCTGTTGGGCTTGTTTAGAATGGTTTGGGTTGAAAGGGACCTTAAAGATGATCTAATTCCAATGTCGCTGCCCACCTTCCACTAGACCATGTTGTTCAGAGTCCCATCCAGCCTTTCCAGGGATGGGGCATCCACAGCTTCTCTGGACAGCCAGTTTGCCTCACTGCCCTCTGAGTGAAAGAATTTTTTCCTAACATCCAACCCAAACCTCTCTTCTTGTAGTTTAAAACTATTCCCCCTGGTCACTATCTGCCCATGTAAAAAATTGCCTGCCTTTTCTTTCATAAGCCGGCTTTAGGCACTGGAAGGCTGCAGTGAGATCTCGCCAGAGTATTCTCTCTTCCAGGCTGAACAGCCCTAACTCTCCCAGCCCGCCTTCATAGGAGAGCTTCTCCAGACCTTTAATCATTTTTGTGAGCCTCCTCTGCACTCACTCCTGACAGTTCCACATCCTTCTTGTGCTGAAGATCTCAGAGCTGAATGCAGTGCTCTGGCTGGGGTCTCACAAGGGCAGAGCAGAAGGAGATAATTGCCTCCCTCAACCTGCTTGTCATGCTTCTTTTGATGCAGCCCATAATACAGTTGGCCT
This sequence comes from Neodrepanis coruscans, assembly GCA_013400695.1. Taxonomy (NCBI): domain Eukaryota; kingdom Metazoa; phylum Chordata; class Aves; order Passeriformes; family Philepittidae; genus Neodrepanis; species Neodrepanis coruscans. The sequence goes on along the minus strand of VYZS01070811.1, from coordinate 70,290 downwards.
TGGGGACTGGTTGTGGCACTAGTGTAATGGCATGGTCATCTCCAAGCCAGACAGCAAGGAGGCAGCAGTCATCTCAGCAGCATGAAAGTCTTTAAAGGCACAGAGGGTATGCAAGAAACTTCAGTGCAGTCACTTAGGGATAGTTTTCCAGGCAGTTCTGGAGGGAAAGGAAGGAGGAAACAACAGTTCTGGGGAGGTGGGTGGGTTGCTGTGTGAGCCTGCTGCCATGCTGCTCCAGAGAGCTGTACCTCTGCCCCTTGTGTCAGCTAGAGCCCAGCTTGACAGAGGCTCCCCAGCAGAAGACATGGATGCCAGAGCAGTGGCTGCTGTCTCACCATTAGCCACACAGTGTGTGACTGCTTTAAATCCCTTTTGTCATCATTGTGAAGCTGAAATTCAGTGGCAGTTTCACAATGGCACAGTTCCCCACACGAGGGAGGGAAAGTAGGTCACGGACTCCTCTGCCGGCATTTGTTTGTACGGCTGTCGGGCTGTGATGAGACCTGAAGGCTCTGAGGATCCAACTAGCCAGAATGTGTTTGTTGCCCCCTTCCTTTGTGTCTCTGTTTCTGGCATATGACTTGACTGAGGAAGAGATGCTGGAAGGTTTGGTTGACTTCCCTGCTATTGTTATTACTAGTTCAGTAGGGCCTAAAGGTTTTTGGTATGACTGGGCATCAAGCATTGTTCAGTCTGGTCAGACTACTCACGTGCAAAAGAGTAAATGCTTCAGGTGGATGAGTCAAAGCACAGATGAAGCATGAAAGGCATTTAAAGTTTTGGCTGCCGAAGTGTGTACCCAGTATCTAGCTGCCTGGATTCTGGAAAGCACTTCAGGATACCAGTGTAAGGCCTTCCAGCCCAGGAGGCACTGACAGCCTGGCAGCATCTACATTTCAGCAGTGATGTTGCATGGTGTGTGGACACTCCTTGCTCTTCCTTTTAAAGCAGTGTAGCCAGCGATTTGAGGGTTGAGAAGGAAGCAAACAAAATGGGAACCCAACCCTGTAACCTGACGATTTAAAGCCTAAGGGTTTAACATGCCCAAAGTCTCTCAAAGACTGCGTTAATGCAGATATTTTCCAGATAATCAGAGGAATGTTGGCAAACCCTTTGATGAGCAGCTGGAACTGAGGTCTGCATTCATGCATCAGCAGTTAGATCTCAACAGGGTGGAGGATCTCCAGCCACACTGACTATGTGGTGTGGAAGGGTTTGGGGCTGGTGCCCCTGGACACTTCCCCACCTGTGCAGTGTGAGAAGTGGATAGACTGTGGTTTTCCTTGCCCTGGTTGGAGCAAATGGGAACCACAAAGCGGCACAAAAGGCAGCACAGATCAGGTTCTCTGATCAACAGCACTGGCCTCGCAGTATTTTCTTGTGAAAGTTGGCATTTTGGTGTAATATAAAACATGACCAGGGAGAAATTTAACTAGCTCTTTTATGTTTATTCAGTATTTTTCCAGATTAGTTCCTAGCTTCATTTGGCTCAAATATGCAAACTACTTAAGAAATAAAAAGAAATCACCTTAACTGGCTTCCTGATAGGGATGTCAGAGAACTGTTCTGAGGACTCTCCATCACTTCTTAAGAAGTTAACTTAAGCACAGCAAAACATTATGGCTCTTTCTGACTGCCATGCACAACTTCTCAGCTGTTGCTTAGCTACTACTTGACGATGACCTTTCCCAAAAGAAGTGATGTTGTGAGCCTTCAGGCTGAAATCACCCAACAAAAGGAAGGAGTATAAAACACTCAAGATCTCTGCTCTGAACTCAGAGATTTCTGTTCCTGTCAGGAGTGCCGGCATTTTACGCATGAATTAATAGAATCACAGAATCATAGAATCATAAAGGTTGGAAAAGACCTCTAAGATCATTGAATCCGACCATGGACCCAGTGCTGCTAGGTCCACCACTAAACCACGTCCCTGTGCATCTATTAAATTCCACCAAAGACGGTGACTTCACCACTGCCCCCGACAGCCTGTTCTACCATTTCAGTGAAGGTATTTTTCCTGCCTGTGTTGCAGAGAAGGCAGAAGACAATCCTAATTTTGCAGATTTGGCATCTGAACAGAAGGTTGCATTATCTAAATATGACACTGAACAGCTTCGTTTTGAAGCCCATGTCAGAAATCTTCAGCTTGTGTCAAAACTGGGTAGAGGAAAAGACAGAGGCTTTATCCCAGCTTTCTGTAAGCTGTCAAAAGCAGAACTCCCTAATACGAATGCATACAGTATGTTTTTTGGGTAGGTTATGTAGAATCTGATAGTCTTCTATTCTGAAATGATAAAGAAGGACAGATTGCAAAGAAATCATGAGGAATTGAATTTCCGTATCTTTGAAAATAGAGTTGTGAGCTAATAAACTGTTTATTGGTTAAACATCATCCTGAAGTAAATCTAAAATAAGAATTGTCTTCCCTGCCATTCCTGGTAGTCCTTACTTTACTTATTTCACATCTTTGCTGGGTCCAGGCAGTAGCAACCTTGCTGCTTTAGATTGACTGTAATGAGTGCAATAACTGATCTAGCAAAAATAAATAAATCGATACCTTATGTGATGATCCAAGTTGTGCTTTGAGTGATCAAAGCTAAGAAATGCTTTGGAATTAATTAGATTTTGTGCCACTGTGAAAGATGCTAAACAACATTAGTAGAGAGTTATCTGGCTCAGTTTTGTGGACAGGTACTGAACAGTTTGAATAGTGAAAGAAAAGCAGTCTTATTACCTTAGGGTAGTGCACTAGTAGTGTATTACAGAAAAGGGAGAGTCAGTGGACCAGAAATTGTATCATTTTTCATATCCTCAGACTTTTGACACTACTTTTACACTACAGTGTTATCCCAATAAATCAAAAGGTGGGATCTAGAGGTTTTAGTGAAGGATTGTATTCTTGAAGGGAGGTAGGGTTGAAAAAGATGCAAAAAATTAAATACATTACAAAGTTCCCCCTTGTTAAGCTGCCTTGGAAATAGCTTTAGGAGGAGAGAGTGGTGAGGTTCAAGTTCAGACTCTAGCCTCAAGATGCTTAGGTACTGCAGTGTTTGATACCTCATCTGCTGCAGTACAGTTGTCTGGAATGTGGAATGATTCAGAGCTTTAGTTGAAATAGAATATGTAAGATCTTGGTCCTGTGAAATTAGGAAAACAAAAAATCTGTAAGATTGAATTGTTGCCTGGTCACTTTGATTTATAAATGATAACAGTAACACCATTGCTTTAGAGGAGAACAGCATTTCAGACTGTTTAAGGCTTGTGATGATATGCTGCAAGTTCCCTTCTAGCCCAAACCAGAAGGAAAAACATCTGATAAGAAGCATGGCCTATAGAGGCCTGACCAAAATGCCCTGCCCCTCTGTAGGACCTGACAGCAACATCTCTGCTCACCGTGTGATGAAGAGCTTTCTTCTGACCTGCTGGCTGGGGGTACAGTCTCATGTCTCCCTGCAGATCTGTTGTGATGTCCTTTGAGCTGCATTTAAAGTTGTGTCTGAGCACTGTTACTGGTTGTATTAGTCATGCCATGTTCAGAGGAAAGGGATGCATGTGCTCCCTGGGTGGAGAAGTTTCCAGTTAAGGAAGAGTACAAATCTGTGCAAGTGAGCTTGGTTAATGATGAAGGAGGATGGAGTAGAAGGGCATGCAGGGTTCACAAATGTATGTGTTGCAGTTTCTGACTGTCAGGTAAATTTTCAGGCTCTCAGAGGGTAAATCAAGGTGGTGACTGGTAGCACGTTGCTTTCCCAGCTGTAACTTGCTCTTTGTAACTGCCTTAGTAAATACATCTCCCTCTATCTGAGAACTGGCAGGGAAGTGACCTGCCCTTTAATCTCAGTGTAGCAAAATGTACAAGAGCAGTGAGAAACACACTGTAATTTCCCACCTTTCTGTACCTCATATTCTTGCACAGTTACACTTTTAATTATGTCCATTTTTTGAAAACATTTAGCTGCCCCCCAGTGACCCAGGGATTAATTTTTCTAACCTGGATCAATACTAGCTGTATGGAGTAAATTGTCATCCTATGGTGCTGCTGGAGTGAGTGGGTCATCCACTGGGCTGGGCTTCGTCTGACTGAACATCAGTATTCATGAGATGGCAGTGTAGCATGAGCCAGGGCACCATCCTCTCCTATGTAGCTTGTGGAGACAGCAGATTGGTACCCAGCAGTGTTTTGTCCCTTGTTTTCAGGCATCTTTTTCAGGATGGGGTGCATTGCCTTGCTGAGGTGCTGGTTATTTTCCCTTGTGAGGGGGAGCCTTCCTCAGGACTTCACATGGTTTGTTTTTAAGTGAGACTAATCTGTCTCTGGTAAGAAACCTTTCATTTCCTTGGTGTTGATTTGGACATGCTTCATAGAATCACAGAATACTATAATTGTTGGGGTTGGAAGGAATCTTAAAAGACCAGCAAGTTCCAACTCCACTGCCATGGGCAGGGATATCTTCCCCTAGATGAGGTTGCTCAAAGCCCCATCCAACCTGATCTCGAATCCTTCTAGGGATGTGGCATCTACAACTCCTCTGGGCAATTGATTCCAGTGCCTCACCTCTCCCACAGTAAAGAATTTCTTCTTAATGTTTAATTTAAATCTGCTCTCTGTTTAAAGCCCTTGTCCTATCCTTACATTATCTTGTAAAAAGCCTCTCTCCAGCTTTCTTGTAGCCTCTTTACATACTGGAAGGTGATGGAAGTTCTCCCTGAAGTATTCCCTTGTCCAGGCTGAGCAGCTCTGACTCTCTCCATCTGTCTTCATAGGAAAGGTTCTCCAGCATTCTGTATTTGTGCTTGGAAATGCTCTGACCCAAATGCAGCATCTTGAACTTAGTTCTGTTGAACTTCATGAGATTTGCACAGGCTCACCTCTCAAGCCTCTCCAGGTCCCTTGGATGGCATCCTTGCCCTCCATGGTGTTGACCACACTACAGAGCTTGGTGTTGTCAGCAAACTTGCTGAGGGTGCCTTCAATCCCACCATACATGTCATCAACAGTGATAAAAAGTGCTGCTCCCAATACCAATTCCTGAAAAATGCTACTTATCACTGCTCTTCACTTGAACATCTAGCTGTTAACTGCAGCTCTTGGAGTGCAACTGTCCAGACAATTCCTTATCTACCAAGTAGTCAAATCCATGTATCTCCTTCTTAGGGTTCAGGATGTCATATGGCACTATGTTGAACACTTTGCACAAGCTGTCGTAGGGTAAAAACGAAAGTAAAAAAAGCTCATCTTTTTTCCTACCATGCGGGGTCCCCGGTGGTCGCGTGGGGGCCCGTCGGTCGTGTGCAGAGGGCTGGTGGCAGCGACGGCTGGGCGGCCCCCGTGGAGCAGCGGGGGCTGCGCTGGGGCAGGCTGTGCGGCCGTGCTGTCGCTGCCCGTGCCGCTGTCCTGGATGCCCTCGGCCGGGCCATGCTGTGTCCGCGCCGCGGCGAAGTGGTGGCGGCAACGCAAGCGGCGCAG
>VYZS01070811.1:16717-64695 GCA_013400695.1 Neodrepanis coruscans | reverse complement strand
TTTTTTCCCTTTGTGGTTTTTTTTCTTTCCCTGGGGGCAAGTGGTCTGGCTATTATCGGTGACTATTGCACGGGTTCAAAGACCACATCTCTTCCATGAGCAATAAATCCCTTCCCGGGGCTATTGGGAAAGGGAGGGAGGGGGGTGCTCGCGGTTTCTAACTTTCTTGAGTGTTTTTCTTCAGTAAAAGCTGAGCAGAAGCTCGCGCTGCTGGGGGGTCCTCAGATCGGTCACGTGCTTCCTCTAATTACCCCGGCGTCTCTCTCCAGGAGCCTCAGAGAGAGACCAGCACTATTTCCAGGGCATCCTCATCCCAACACGGTCCCTGGGAAGCTTAATTTGTCTGTTTTGTTGCACTTTATTTGTCGGGCTTTGTGTGTGCGTGAAATAAACTGTGATATTTGTGTGTTTTCTTCATTTTGGGGTGTGTCTGTGGCTTCTCTCGGAATCTCTTGTCAAAAATCACTAAATTTTTGGTAAAACCACGACACAAGCCCAGGTAGATTATATCTGTCTTTTTTTCCTCATCCATTGACACTGTATCCTCAGTGTAGAAGGCCACCAGATTTATCTCAAACCTTATCTTCATTGGGTGGTTCGTCATTCTCGCAATCCCTGCAGTGGGCAGTGTCGCTGGAGCACTTGACGGTGAAGACTGAGGCAAAGAAGTCATTGAGTACCTCAGCCTTCTCCATGCTCCATGTAACCACATCTTCCATTTTCATCTGGAGAAGGCCTACATTTTCCCTAATCTTCCTTTTATCACTGATGTACCTTTAGAAGCTTTTCTTCTTGCAGTTGAACTCCCTGGCCAGATTTAATTCTATTATGGCTTTAGCTTTCCTAACTGGATCCCTGTCTGCTTGAACAATCTCTCTATATGCCTCCCAGGGTACCTGTCCTTGCTTCCATCTTCTGTAGGCTTCTTTTTTGTGTTTCAGTTTTTCTGGAATCATCTTCGTCATTCATGCAGGACTCCTCATGTTTGTGCCTGACTTTTCTTCGTTGTGATGCATCACTCTTCATCTTGAAGGAGGTGATCCTCAAACATTAATCAGCTCTCTTGGACGTCTCTTCTCTTCAGGGCTTTATCCCATGGTACTATATCAAGCAGGTCTCTGAAGAGGCCAAAGTCTGCTTTCCTGAAGTCAAGGGTTGTGAGCTTGCTGTGCTCCCTCCTCACTGCCCTAAGGATCTCTAACTCCTCCATTTCATGGTCATTGCATCTAAGGCTGCCCTTAAGCTTCTCCTTGGTGGTGGTGAGAACAAGGTCCAACGTAGCACCTCTCCTTGGAGAAGGAAGTTATCATTAACGCATTCTAGGAATCTCCTGGATTGCTGAAACCTTCTGTGTTGTCCCTCCAGTAGATGTTGGGACAGTTGAAGTCCCACATGAGGACCAGGGACTGTGACTGTGAGGCTGCTTCTGTCTATCCATAGAGAGCCTCATCCACTTGGTTTTCCTGGTTGAGTGACCTGTAGCAGATCCCCACTATAATGCCACCTATCCTTGTGCTCCTTTTAAGGTCTCACTTGTCTCTTCATTCATTCCAAGGCAGAGCTCCATGCATTCCAGTTGGTCATTGACATAGACGATGACACCTCCTGCCTGTCGTTATCCTTCTATTCCAACACTCTAGTTATAGGAACCATTCCACCATGTCTCTGTGAAGCCAGTAAGATCATAGCCCTACAATTCTCTACATGTCTCCAGCTCCTCTTTTTATTTCCCAAGTTATATGTATTTGCATAGAGGAATTTAAATAGGTCCCCAAATTAATGTCTGGAGTTCACTGGAGTCTCTTTGAGCTGCTCTTCAGGTGGGAAACTTAAGTCTGCCGTATATTAGAAAATTTGCTGTAGTCCAAAAGGATAGCACCATGTATAATTTTTAATGTACATTCTGTTTTCAGCGTCTTTCTGGTGTCAGGGGAGCTGGAAATGAACAGTATTTTAGTGCCAGGCTTCTTGATAAAATCTCTTTTACTTTTGTGTCCCTAGAATTGATGAAGTGGTTTTGAATGGAGGATGGCTGGATAGTTTTTACACAGTTCTGTGATGAGCACATGCCTGAAATGTTTTGTTTCATTACTGGGTAGCCTCATAGGTATGACTACAGCAGTCCCCAAGAATGAACTGCAGTGTAGAAACACCTCAGCTTGCTTTGAATGGTATGTTGAGTACTAGCTGCAATTGAGCAATGGCAGCAAGGAGTTCAGCACATGCTAATTTTCTCTGCTGCTTCTGTGCACCAAACATCTTGGAAAATAGTATAGACATACTTACAATACTTCTGGAAGAAGAGTGTTATACATAAAAACACTCTGATTAGCTAGCTTTGGTAGTGGTGGTGATTCTCCCCCTTCATGTTTAGGCCTGATATGTACTTGAGAATGGAAGAACTCTTTTCGGAAATCAGGAGTTTAAGGATTAATGGGTTGAATGTCTAAATTTATATAAACACTATATTCAGTGTGTTCAACAACTTCCATTTTCTGTCCATTACTTGCTCTTTTTTCAGTCTATTTAACTAATTTCCTAAAGAGTTTAGTCTTAAATTAATTTCTGAAATATAAATAGCAGTTTTCATTTTTGCTTTAGAGGTTGGCCTAAATAGGAAGCTTGATTTCATATGAAAGGTTTGTAATGAAGGTGGGTAGCAAGGAAAACCATTGTCTTTTTAGTGTACACTGCATTACTTTAGGATATCACCTACTTCTGCAGTTCAAGAAATTGGATTTTATTTATATTGGTTTAGGGAAAAGCTTAGAGGTGTACATTTGCGTATTTAATGTAGCTAGAGTTTCATTATTTGCACTTGCAAGTGCTCCAACTCCAGTGTTAATAAGGCAGGTGCTTTTGTATAAATGAAAAAAATAAAAGAGGAAAAAAGTAAAAAGATTAGTTCCACAGGTTAATTTTTGTGTAGATGTAATGACTTGCAGTCGCCAAAGTAACACTCAATATTCCCCTAGTGATGCCTTGAGTCAGGAAAGAAATTAACTCCTGTATATTAAGTTAGCAGTAGCAAACCAAATTGAAGATGAAAAGAAAATGAAGGGACAAGGAAAAAGGCTCAGTTCCTCAGCACTGCCACAAGGGACACCCAACTCTATTTTTGAGATTTGCTTATTTCCTTTGATGCCCGACAGATGTGAAAAATGCTATGGCAGCACTGGGCCATAGGAAAATCCCTTTGAAACTTACGGGACTTGCATTAGGCCGACATTTTATTACTTTTTTTTTTAGGGTTTTGGGTCTTCTCCCCCCCGCCTCCAAAACAAAGAGGCAAGATAGGCCTGCTAAAGGGGATATGTTACCATAGATTGAGGTCTTCAGGCTTATGAAGATCTGCATTACTTAATCCATTCTTTTGATCTAGTGGAGTTTCACTGGGTGATGTAGATGAAAGCTACCTCTATGTGGAACTAGCTGAAGTCTTTTGACTTCATGCAATGTCAAGTGCCCACATATGAAGAAAGTCTGCAGGTGTTTAATTTTGCACCTCTGTGTGTATAATGTATTTGTGTAGAAGCCAGAAGAATGTGATGACTGGATGTGTTTCCCCAGTAATGCCTTGAAGCTTTCCTTCCATGGAGCTAGAGTGGACTTGGGAGAATGATCCCATCACCAGTAGTGCAATGGCTGCTTTCCCTTCTTTGGAAACAGAGCAACTCTGTTAGGGCATAGGAAGGAAGCCAAAAAGTCAAATTGGCTGAGAACAAATAGGGAAATTAGCTAATGCTGCTTCCCTGACAGAGCTAATAAATGGGGCAGAAAATCTAACAAAACCACAAATGAAGATGGGGTTGGAAAATATGAATACTACAGTTTTTAAAAATATATGTGTGTGTGTGTGTATATATATATATTTATTTATCTTGACAGTTTCATTTAAAGCAGTCATACTTTTGATGTTTCTAGTTCTTGCCACAGCGAATTCTTTCCTAAATTGTTAAGAGAGCTGCAAAAATATAAGGAGCTTGGCACTGCTCTTTAAATGGGCAGGATCTTGGAAAGAGTTCATTTCTCTTGTAATGCAGTTAGTTCTATTTCTGTCATGTACAAATCCTTTCCGACCAAGAATATTGAATTAGAGCTCGCTGTGGGAGCTAAGTATCTCCGCAGTTACCTTTGCTTGTGTTGAACAATTAAAAGAAGGCATAAAGGTGGATGGTCCCATCTGTATTTCTGTTTCCATGAGAGAAGCTGCCCTGCAGCCAGCTAACTGAAGAGGACCTGGCATAGAGAGTTACAGCAAAGTGCTTGTGATTGGCTGGAGCATCTTCCAAAGCAAAAACCTATTGCTGCTTGTGTACTGTGGCTTAGCAGAAAAGAAAACATACAACGGCCCAGAGGAATGGATACTTCTCTCACAGCTAACCACCAAGCATGACAGTCCTGCTGTATAATTTAGAACAGCCAAAAGCTGGTGGCTGCCATTGGCTATGTAAGGGCTGAGGGCAGAAGGTGCAAGGGAAAGCAGGTGTTGCATGCACTTGGGTTTCTTCAGGTCAAACCTTTAAAATCTGTTGCTGCTGAGCATGTGGTATACTTCATGTGAATTGTGCTACTTACATGGTTGGCCCTCGGGACCGATTGCTATGTAAACGCAAATTATTTAATTAACGTTATTGTTTCTGTCTGCCATAATATGATTTTTATGAGCATTTCTAGATTAAAGTTCACTTTAGAAACACAGCAATTGCTTCTTAAATTGCTTGGCTGTGCACTGCATTTTAAACCCCTTTAATGCAGTAAGGAATCCGTATCATTCTTTAAGCAGCCAGAAGAAAATACTACCAAGATGTATAAATATAATACTTCAGAAAGCATAACAAAATCCCTCTTTGTTTTGACATAGCAGAACCAGTAATTCTTGACTGGTAATGGGACAAAAAATATACAGAGAATAAACTTGGGTCTTCTGGTATTTATATCATAAGCCCAGTTTTAATTGAACTTCTTTTTTTTGTTTTTTTCTTCCCCCCATCAGAAATTGTGGTGCTTTGTCAGTAGAAGTTTCATATTTGCCAACAGTTACTATAGTTTTCCTTCTTTATGGAAAATATGAATGGGAGATAGGTGTGCTGTCAGGGCCCCGGTGTGTGTGTGACGCTGGTCAGTGGCGTGGTATTTGCTTGTGTGCAGGATCCTGCCAATAACTCGGCAAGGATGGTGTGGGCACTGAGGATGGAAACTCTTTGAGTGCCTGGAGCTTTGTCAGGAGCTGCCTGTGTCACAATACAGTTTATTGCACAGTGCTTTCGTGTTCATTTCCATAATGTAGAGGTTAACTCAAAGATCAGTTATATACTTTTTGTTATTCTGGACTGAGGTTTGTCTGGATAGGTTGTTCACGGTGAGAAATTTGAGAGCAATCCCCTTCATTGTAAATGTGAAGAGGGAGAAGTGTTGGAGAATGTCACCTTGCTTTGCCCTGTGACAGAATTTTCCCAGAGTTTGCAACTTTTACAAGAAGTTGCTATTTAGGTTTTAGCAATCTTAAGGCTAACTGAATTACATGTCAGTGCATGGAATTCCAAATAGAGTAATGTTTTTTGTATCCTTTTTTCTGCTGTGAAATTTTAGCCTGTGTTAATCTAGCAGGGGATTGGGAAATGTCTTTTAATATTTACCCTCGTCTGCTATTTTCTGTTTGGGGACTTGTTTGTTCTGTTGTTTGTTTTTTTTTAATAGTAGCTGAGCACAAGTGTGTTCGGTGGCTCACACAGAAGGGTGCAAAGAAGGCAAAAGGGCTCAGTACTTCCCACTGGATGTAAAGAAATATATGTACAGGGGAATACTCAGTAAGCCCTTGATTTTTGCTTTGAAAGAGGAAAGAGGTGTCTCTTTACTTCCAGCCTGGCTTTGTATTGCTTGGTCTGAGCAGACGGTCTGCAGCTGCTAACACTTGCCTGCATACCTCTGATGATACTACAGCTGTTTGATATCTTTAGAAGCTGGAACTTCAGTCCTTGGTTTGGGTCTCACCCTGGATGCCTGTGGCATTGTGTGAGAAGTTGCATGGGGCTCATGAGAGTTGCTGGATATGCTTTTTTTTGGAGGAAAAAATTTGTTCCTTTTACATAATCCAAGGTTTCTCTGTTAAGAGTAGCAGGTGAGAGTCTGCCAGTCAGAAACTAGCTGACAGCATACCTTTTAATCTTTAATTTGTATCTGCAAGTTTGGCGATTTTTACCTTTCCATCAGTTGACATATGGAGTGGTTTATGTTCCTGATTAAGGGTTTACCTGTGCCTTCAAGTGCAACAAAAATCTACATTATGGAAAGTTCCCAAACACTCCTGAGTGTTGGTGAGGAGATAAAATTCAACCTCTTGTGAGGGCACATAGCTGACCTGTGACTTCTTTCTGTTTTTGGAGAGAGGGAGTGGGGGCTGCTTTCAAGAGCATGCTTCAGTTCAGTAAAGAGAAAAGTCAGGGTTTGCAGTGATTCTGGGTTTGGCTTTTTTCAGTCTCTCCTAGTCCTGCTTGGGGAAGGGAAATGGGGAATGAAGTATTGAAGCACTGGTTAGACAGGCAGCCGGAGTGCAGTGTAGTGTTGCAATCCTTCCCATGTCCCTGTGGCAGGAATCAATGTACCAGCAGCAGCCCTAGGTCAGAGTGTATCAGCTGAATATTTCAGAGTTTTGAACTGGATGAATTAGAAGGTTCCTATTAGGCCAGGGTGAGATCAGGGGTTGAGTTTTCTTGCAATACCATTCATTATATTGAGACAGGCAGAGTAAGGACACAAGAGTGAGAGACTGTGTTTTAAATGGACTGAAAATGCAGAGGTGGGTCCTTGAGCCCCAGCCTGCACTGGATATTACCCTGAAGTCAAACCCTCAGTGTAGGGGAGTGATTAACCTGCACATGAAGGCATCTGGGGGAAAAATTACTTCTCTTTTCCCTTCTCCCCACCTCCTCGGAGAAATTTCATTCATAGACAGGGTGTTCATCAGTTGATTTATGGTGTGAGGGGTATTTTTTTTAATTTTTTTTTGTTCTCTCAGCTTCTCCCAAAGCAGGAGGAATATTTTATGTCAGTTTGATTGATCTGTGAATAACTCTGATGTTCCAAGGCATAATGTTAATAGAATTTGTGGCATAAAGTCATATGAAAAAAAATCTAAAAATAAAGAGCAGCTTGATTAACATCCGCAGCCTAAAAAGAGCTCTACTTGTGCAGCGGCCAGAGACCAGCAGTATTTGGAGAGGAGTTTCCTTAAAGGGGGAGCTGGAAATTACTGTGCCTAGAACTGGGACCGAGTTGTCTTCCAAATAGTTTCTTTTAATTGAAACCAAACTAGAGGTTTTCTTCCTGGGACAGTGCCTGTCAGCTGTGGAGCCTGCGCTGCATTGTTGGCAGTGCCTGGGCTTGGCAAGGGACATCTGCGATAAGGGGGCAGGAGGCTCCAGATCTTCTCATCTTCCCTTGAAGCTCCCATGGACACTCTCAAAGTAACCTGAACATTTGCACATTATAAGATGATTTACTGATACCACTGAATTTTTCTTGTGGTGTTTCTTTTGCAATTAGGCATCAACACAGTGCATTAATAATGGTCATAGAATCGTTAAGGTTGTAAAAGACTTCTAAGATCACAGAGTCCAACCATTAACCCAGCTCTGGCAGGTCCACCTCTAAACCATGTTCCTAACAACCACATCTACACATTTTTTGAAAGCTTCCAGGAAAGGTGATTCCAGCACTTTCTTGAGTAGTGTGTTCCAATGCCTAACCACCCAGTGAAGAAACATCCTAATATCCAATCTAAACCTCCCCTGGTAGAACTTGAGGCCATTTCCTCTTGTCCTACCACATGTGCCTTGGGAAAAAAGACTCACCTCCACCTGTCTACAGCCTTCATTCAGGTAGCTGTAGACACTACTGGAGTGGTTAATCTTGATCAAAGAAAAACCCTGCCATTTTGGGGAGCAGGATCAAGAACAGGATCAAGACCTGATCCCTGAAGTTGTGTGAGAACCCTCCCTATTTCACTCTCCTATATCCGGAATCCACAGGGATCATGTGCAGCCCTGACATAAAGTGTGAGGAGACCTGTCACCTGACATACTCTCCTGGAAGACAGGGGATGCATAACAAATTGAATTAATGAAGAATAGTGACATTTTTCTGAGAACAAGCCAAGGATTTCTCTTTTGCCCAGAGCTGGAAAGCTGGGAGGTGCTCCTTGCTGCCTGGAAAGCTCTGCTGCTTTGAAGATGTACAGGCATGGCAGAGATACTGGGTCTCCTCTAGGTGATTGACACCTATCCCCTGGAGACCACAAACCTCTTCTACTTTCCTTCTCCTTCCATGCCTACTACTGTTAGTGGCAGGACCCCACAGAGCTTCGGCAGGCTAAGGGAGACATCTGAGCCATTTCTGCTTATTATCAATAATCTAGACATGGTTGGAGCTTGTCTTCTTTACATACTTGGAAATTTTTGGTGGATGACCCTCCCCAGCCCAGCTGTGGGTCTCCCCACTGGTGCCTCATGAGAGATGAATGGGTTCCATATGCCACAGCTGTGCTGGCCACAGTGAGGGCTTGGCATTGCCAACTGGAAGCTTCAGTCCATGAACTCTCCCCTCTGGCAGCTCTGGCTGAGAAGGGCCTTTTCTTGCTATTTTTTCCCCTTTTCTAAAAGTCCATAGTACCATTCTCTTAAAAATCCTTTAATCCAAACCCAAGTATGTTTGGTTTTAGTCATGTTGTATTGTTTTTTTTGTTTGGGGTTTTTTTTGGATATAAGCTCCTCAGGAGTAGTTGTCCTGTGTTGTTGATTGGGAAACTGTGAAGGTGTTCTAAAGACATATTAAGACTGTGCTTTGTTGAGATCATGTGGTGAAAAGGTTCATGACCTGATGACTTGGGCTGTCACTTTCTGTAATTCCTTGTCAACCTTTCCCTGTGTTTATATGGTTTTGTGAATAGCTGGGCAAAAAGCAAGGAAAAACAAACAAAAAGAAGACCAGGACTGGAAAAACTCTTCAGATTAGAAAGAAATATGTGTGCCTGGAAACCAGATGTGGTTTTATTTGAAACAAAACAACAACAGTTTATCTGGAGTATTTATTTTTTTAAACAAGTCAAACAAGTTTGATATAGTACCTAGTAATACTGGTAAGGAATCATAGCTTTTGACCACTGTTTTCAATTTTTATGATACTGTTGTAATAGCATTATGATAGGAAATTTCCTCCTTTCTAAAGGAGCCCCATTCTCCTAGTAACCTGTATATAAAATAAGGTCTGTGGCAGACGTGCATCCCCAACCAGTTTGTGATTTCATGTTAATGATACCGTCTGGGTAGGGCAGGTCAGTCCTTGGTGGCTAGTTGAAGTCTGACTTGGGAAAGCACTAGATCAAGCTTGTTCCCATGAGATGGTAGTTCTGACCCACATAAGATGGGTGGAGCAGAAAAAAAATTTGACATCTTTTTCCTAAAGGAAAGATGAAAATTTTTTTCTCATTGGCCTTGTCGTCAGAGACTCTGTGGTATGTCAGCTGGAACAGAGGAGAGGTCCCTGCTGGGCTCTAGTTGTTTGATTGCTCTTGTACCAAAACTAAGGCAGATGGATTTGAAGAAGTTTGTATGATGTCTGCTTGCTGTTTTTTCTGTCTCTGAATTTATTGTTCACCAGACTTAAATTCATACAAATGCATAAACTGCAGATAGGGAAATGATAGAAGAAATACATTGTTTAAATATGTGCAAATGATTTCAAGGAAAAAAGCCATTAAATGGGAAAGACTAAATGTTCAAGAGTTTTTTGTGGGAGAGAAGAACCTTATGTACCAAGGCCAGGATGGATGAGGCTTTGAACAGCTTGATCTAGTGAAAGCTGTACGAGCTCATGGTGAGTGGGTCGGAACTAGATGATCTTTAAGATCCCTTCCAAGCCAAATCATTCTATGATTCTATGAGGTATTTCACTATTTGAGTGATAAGGATAGGAAGATCTGTGTCTGGCTGTGTAGCCATTTAATAGCAGACTGAGATATCAATCTAGTATTATGTTGTGTTTTCTTATGATATAGGATAATGATGCATCATCTTTCACTTCGGAAAATAATGACTTAAAAGGCATACAGCAAAGAGGCTGTTGACTGTAGAAATAAAATGAAATGGAAGTTAGATGAAACTGACTGGAAGAGATCCTGGATTTTAAAAGGGCTATTCTAAAGCAGGTGTTGGTGCTTTTTTAGTGAGGGTGTGCCACCCTGAAGTTTTCTTAGTAAATTAGATGTTGCATATTCCAGTAGAAATTCCATGGAAGCTGAGAGGTGCTGCCTTTTGCAGTGTCCATAGAATGCTACAGGTCCAACTTTGGGCATGTCTGTTGGGCTGTTTGGGATCAGTTATGGGAGGCTTGTGCTGCACACTGCCAACACTGGTTGTACAGAACTCTGTGGTGCACAAAACAGATCAACAGGGAATAACTGTCTCTCCACAGATTAGTAATCATAAAGTAGATGTCCCATGTGTCATGTCTTTGTCTGTTTCTAACATGATCCATATTTTATGCCTGTCTTGTTTCAGATAAGGCATTACCAAGGAAAACGATGAACGGGGTTGTGCATTGACTCCACAGTACTTTGAGCTCTCTTAGAGTAGCATCACTCATCCACAATGATGGCATTTTTCTGAATGTATTTTTGATAAACAAGTTATAGGAGATGTGTTATTAGCACTTTGTAAATCCCAAGGACAGCTAAACCCACCTTTTTATAGCCTATCATAAAATAGTGTTCCGTTCACAAAAATGTGAAAATTATGGTTTTGCATGTAGACTTCCTTATTAAAAACCAGTCTCTGGTTTGGTAAATGTCATTATTATTTTAATCAGATTAAGCTTCCTTTACACTTTTTGCAATCTGGTGTTAAGTAAAAGCCACATTTATTAAACATTCTTTCCTAAAACTTTCTTAATCTTCATGGTCCAGAGCACAGTTGGGGAGGAACAACAAGAGATGGGAGTTAAAAGTAGATACTTTCTCCTAACTGCTCCACTTTTCGTTTTAGAAACTTTTAATGAGAACCCTTCAATTTTCAATAGCAAACTGTGTCTTTCATTTTCCTGCATTTGTTTCTCCTGGCCAAAGTGTGCCATTAAAGAATAACAATGTTCATGGCATTCTGTGTATTTTCAAATGCAAAGAAATTGTTAGAGTCAAGAATAGCATGATTGTAAAGTTTTGTCTCTCTTTGCAGGTGCACATGCATTCAAAAGTACAAAGTCTGAACTATACATACAGCTTTCTTGTTTCAGCTGGCAGTCCCTTTGAAGGGACACTTGTCATTTTTCTTTCATTTTGTTTGTCTCTGCCTGGAAGTGGCATGTATTAAAAATAATAAATACTTCCACTAATGCCTGATGGGACAGCTTAGTAGTTTAGTCATCAGATTTAAAAATATCTTGCATTCTCAAAAATCATAATGCCAATGGCTCAGAATCTGTGTCCTCAATCCTAGTCTGACTGTTTTGTTAGTTTGGGATTTCTCCTGCAGGATATGAGTCCTGATCACTCCACAAGCTTTCAGCTGGGCTTCAAAGTGTTTTTAAGTCTTGTGAAAATGCTGGCCAGGCTGGAATGAACACACCATTTTTGAGCTTTGCAGCTTAGGAGTTGGTAAGGATGGTGCCTACACAGGAGCTCTAGGCTTCCTGCCATCTAAATTTATAGCAGCTTGAAAAGCAAACATTTAGTAGAAACAAATGAATTGAACTCAGACAGACATGGAATGGCTACCAAAAAAAATAAAAATTGAAAAAGGACAGATCTTGGTATTAGTCCTGTGTCAATAAATTACATGTCATATTGATCTTAAATATTGATGATAATTTTCTTTGACTGTTTCTTGATGTCCATTTGCTGAAATTGAGACAGAGACAGGAGAGTAGAACTGCCAAGAATTTCTTTTTTATCTTCATTTTCCTCCACTGAGAAAGCTAATTGAATCTCTTTCTGAACCACTTAATTCACTGCCTGTCATGCTCTTCTCTCAGTGTAAACTTCCTTGGGGCTATTGCCATAGTCCCCGCAGAGGAGGAAATTAGGGTCTCTAACAGAAATAACCTACAGCTTACATAACATAAAGAATTCCTGGAAAGCAAACACTGACAGGTTGGGGAAAATGTTAAAAAAAAAAAGCAAAGTAATAAAAAAGAAAAGATTAAATGCAAACATAGTGCCCTGCAGTGTTTAAAACACTCCCTTATAGTCTGTCAGGCTACATGTTCAGGACCTTTGATCAGGATGGAGGTTGTTTATTTCCTGTACAAATCAGCTTGTACATTGATCAATGCATTGTTGGTTTAGTGAAGGTATTTCCTTTATTAGTCTCTTTGAGAGGCCTTGGACTTGACCACAAAATCGTGAGCACTAATAGGGGTATGTAGGTTGTGGAGAAAATGCAAAGAGAAATAAGAGGATGGAATTGGTAACAACTTGATCACCTATTTAAGGAAAGAATGCTTGGAGGGGCTTCTGTGGAAAGAAGTGCTATGGTGTGAAGGTTGTTCACAGTTTAGAAGAGACCATTTGGGAACAACTGACCTAAATAATTGAACGGTTTCCTTACGGTACTAGGAGGACCTTCTTCAGGATTCCTCTTGTAATAGGAATTGTTTCTGACTGATCATCCCTTTTGAAAGGGGGAGAGACATTAATACTAAAACAAAGAAACAAACAAAAGAACAAAAAAGCCTTAAAATGTACCATTTGCCTTAAAACTTTGCTGCATTTTCCTGCAAAACTGTAACATTTTCCATAGGGTGGACCTGAATGCAAAGTTAATGCAAAGAATAGCCTTAACTTTGTATGCACAGTAATGGGATCTAAAATAACTATTATGAGAAAGGAAAACTTGCTTAGCTAGATAGTGAAGGAGTATTTACTTTTTGTCCCAGTTGTTTTAAGTCCAAGGCATCAGGCTTAAAGTGACCCAATGAAGATGTGTAATGAAGCTGTGCAGTTTGCTGCCACTGGATCTTGTGGATGCCAGAAGTTTTTTTTGTCAACAGACAGCATCTGTACAAACTCATGAAAGGGAAATCCATCAGATAATTTTAAAAAGAGAGAAATCCCCTCCAGTTCCTGAAATGTGGGAGCTGCAAATCACTATGTTGCTGTGGATATATTGCCTGTTTTTAGTCCACCATACACGTTTTGTTGCTGGCCACTACTGGGCAGTATTTGGGTTAGGGAAACCTTTGGCCTGACCTCTGTCAATCATTCCTGTGACTCATGGAGCAAAGGTTAACTGCAAACCACACTTTGGGAGCCTCCAATCCCCCCTTATTTTAAGCAGAGCACTAATTCAATAATATTATGGTTATTTGGACTATGACTGGGTGGGATGGATTCAGTTTTCCATCTCAGCCCACACGTTTCCTTTGTCACATAAAGTTTTTTCTCTCCCTGTGAAGCACTCTGTAAAATGGGAAAAATGACTCTTCTGAATGTTGTTCTATGTTGTTTCACCTAAAAACAGCCCCCCCACCCCACCCCGGATGTATTTGAGCACTGCTTTGGGGTTAGTGAGCGTTAAGTATCGATACGATTATTCCACCAACAGGAGCAGGAGGTGAAACTCCTTCATCCATCATCTTCCTCAAAATGAGTGATGCAGAGTAGGAACCTCCTGTTTGCAGAAACGGCAAGCTGTTACCTGTTAATATGGCAGCATTTCACCAAATGATTAGTCTGTCAGAATTACAGCAATTTGACCACGCTGAGCAAGCTTTTATGTACACAGGAACAAGATGCCGGCATTAGATTATTGAAGTGGAGTAATGCACACTGGAGATTGACAAGTGCTTGGCAAGCCTATGTGCCTGGGGCTCATCAGACATTCATGGCTCTTACACGATGCTGGTGAAGAGCATACTCAAGTGGCTGCATCATAGCCTGGGTGACATCTGGTGACATGCAGTTAGGCCTGTTGTCTTTTTCGGGGATGAATTCATTTTCACAATATTTGAATGGAATCCATTTATGCGGAGTGGAAATATTCTGGCATATGCAAGTGACTTACAAGACAGTAATATATTTGGTCCATGTTGTATTTGGTGACAAAAGTGTAATTAGACGCACTTTGCCATGTAGTGTTTTGTGGAGTAGTTTTCTGGATTTCTGTGCTTCCTGCTGGCTCTGATCCTGCTCTGCTCCCTTCCTAATGCAGGTAGCTACAGCTTTTGGGATGAGGAGGGAGCACAGGTATACTAGGCATTTCCCTATGGTAGTAACTGAGGCTCCTGCACAAATGTCTCTGCTGGCAAAAGCTGCTTTTTCTCTTCCTGCAGCAGCTGGAGGGTTTGCGTTGCACTAAAAAGAGACTTGGGCATTAAGTGTTTTTTGATTCTCTATGTGCTCTGCTTCAGTATATTATTTTTTTCTCAATTGGGTTAGTTGGTTGTTCTGCTCTGATGTTGCTGAATGTAAGTGTTGGGAATTGGGTGGTTGAGGTTTTTATTGTCCTTGACCTCTCAGAAGATGATTATGAGCTTGAATCAACATTGCATCTGAGCTGAACTCAGGTTTAGAATGGATTAGGAGTCTGTTTAGAGTTCACCTTCAGCTTGTTCTTCAGCTGTCTGTGGCACAGGTGTGCATAAAGTAGGATTTTAATTTATAGAAAATACTTTTATGTTAAACTGCAAATAGCACATATTGACTTTCAAACACTGCTCTTCCTGACAAGCATCAGAGTTTCTGTGGTGAGTGAATGCAGGAAAATGTGTATGTGGGACAAAAATCCATTTTTTCCTGAAAAGATCCTTTTGAAGGAAAACTCTTGTCTAGGTCAATTGAAAAAATCCATTTCTGAATCTTTGCTGCAGTGGGAGCCCTGCCAGGCCTCTGTGGTGCACTGAGGCATAGTACAGAACTGTGAGTTGGTGGACCAGCATGAATCCATGAGATGTTCTTGTGCCAGGGAATAGCTTAAAGTTGGACTCTTATTGCAGTACCTCTTAAATAAGAAGGACAAGCTTGAAGACATGTTAGCTGACTGCCTCATCCACAGCAGCTCTCCTGCATCCGATGGGTCATTCCCTGAAAGTAATGGGGTGAAAACATCAAGCCCAATTCCCTGCTGATGGCTTTGCACTGTGGGGCTCTCCTGCAGCATTCTCCAGGGCATGAAGGAGTCTTTGCTAAGCAACAGCAATAAAACTCTGGTCATTTAAGACTTTTGATCTGAAACCCCACAGCCAGATGGTAGTTGAGACCTAGCACTTCATATGAGGCCAAAGAGGTATTATGTAGCTGGACATGGCCAGGCTGTGCCACAGAACATGAAGGTGGCTGTTTGGTCCTTGGCCCTGTTTTACTGATTAGTAGTGTGTGACCTATGTGCCTCTAGTAACTCTAACAGAGAAAACCTTATCGAGTAAACACATGCAAAGTGTGTGGTCTTTGGAGTAGGTGAGATGTGAGTTGTGCCAGGAGTGCAGAAAGGCAAATCCACTTCGACATTCTGTCCTGCTCCTGGTAGGAGCATCTTGCGAGCCGCTGATGTGAAACACAGATTTAGCAACTTGGGTAGGGGTAAATCTGTTTTTTGTACTCCCAGTCACACACAAGTGCTAATGATTGTTTTGCTGAGAGGGGTCTTTGTGTGTCCAGCTTGGAAAATGGGAAAACCAGCGAAAAATTGAGTATAAGGTTTCCAAATGTTCTTCTGCAGTTTGTATCTCTGAGTCTTAATGTATGCACTGCCTTAAGCTCCATTTAGGAGTTGCCCCTTGAAGACAAGCTAGCAGGGCTGGGATATACTGTAGAGATCCAGGGCAAACTAACTTTAGGTTAGCCAAATGCAGCATGCCAGGTGAAGAAATGTGAAACTCTATTTTTGCTGTTTGCTCCTGTGTCTTTGGGAGTAGGTGATCATAGATGTAAACACTCTCTTCTTTTTTTTTTTTTAATAATAGTACTGATATGGTTAAAATCAAACCAAAAAAATCTCCTTAAACCCTGTATAAACTTCCGAAGTGCCTGTCTCAAGGTAAGGATAAAAAAAGTTTCTCATTGTTAAAATGGGCATTTTGAGAATGCCATCAAGGCATTTTGGAGAATAGAGGTGTTTTATTTTTAATGAGAAGAACTAAAGAATAAAAAATGGTAGCCTTGGAGAATTGCAGATCAAAGGTTTCTTCATTGTAAAACAAATGAAAGGTTTCAGTCCTAGAAGTGATGAATAAATTGATAAATTTTTAATAGGAAGAACAGGCTATAAATGGTAATTTAATTCTTTGGGGGAGAGAATCATTTAAGCAGTGTTTAAAAAGTCCAGATTTTTTTCCTGTGAAGATTATAATGAGAACTGAGGGGACAACTGGGAGAGTGCAGAGTTTGGTCAAGGCTGTTGTGCTCCGCGCTGGTTGCACTCACCGCTGTGTTCATGTCCTTCCCAGCACGCATCCCAGCATGGAAGTGAACAACTGCCTGCCTGCTTCTTGCAGAACCCTGGTTGTGCCCCGTTCCTTTTCCCAGGTGCATCTGGGGACTTCAACCTTTGGGTTGAATGCTTAAAAAAGGATTCAGACTTACTAATGTGCCTGTGCTTGCAGCCCCCTTGTCCCCTGAGAGACAAAGCTCAGGGAAGGGATGGTGGGGATCGAGCCAGTCCATCCCTATGTCCCCTGCCCCAAACTATCCCTCTGCTCAATGTGAGGGATGTCTGGTGATGTGGGATTGAAGATGGGTCCTGATGGAAGGGGTAGATCTCCCAGGAGCTCTGATGCAAGGAGGGCAGCACAGAGCAGTCAGGAGGCAGAAAGGGCAGGAGAGGAGGACCTTGGCCTTTGTGGGGTAAAGCAAGCATTAAGAGTGTAGACTGAGGAAGGATCATTTAATGGCATTTGCCTAGGGCAGCTCACTGCTACCAGACTGACAAGCTGATGGGTGCTGCCAAATTTGTGTAATAACACTGATTCTAAAGGCCTTGAGGTCCCTGCTGATCACTTCTCCATCACCCACTGCACACAGGCATTGCATTGGGTGCATCCTGCTCTCTGTAGCTGTGACCCACTTTTCACACTTGAAACCCGATTTTATTTGTCATTTGTGGGGTAGCCTTACCCAGCTCTGCAAGCAAAACTTGTCAGCTCCTATATGGTGTTCCTGCATGGCCAGTGGCTTAGACCACAACCCACTGCTATGTCCCTGCCTGGGCTGGGCCCTGGCATGTCTGAGCTGCCAGTTTCCCAGTCTGTGTCTTCCAGTGATGTTGTCACGCTCATTAACTTTTCCCCCGGTCCTTTCTCTTGGCAGTGTTTTGAAAGTTAAATAAAGAAAAAAAAGAAATTATTTACCTCTTGCTTGATATTAGTTCCTTGATACTAATCTTTATTCATTGTTCCATCCCCCATCACCTTTCTCCCCTTGCTTTCATGACACACCTCTCTCTCAGAAGCCGGGTGGATGGAGAAGCTCCACCACAGCCCTTGATGCATGGAGATGGACTTGCTTCACAGACCTGGGTGGTTGAGGCCATGCCTTGTGCCCCTGGGTAACAGCTATTTTGGAATAAGAAAATGTGCTGCTGCTCGCACTAGTGATTGAATTCTGACTCTCTGCTGACCTTAGAGCAATGCAAGAAACAAAATTAATTGTATTTGCAAGATTCAGAATATAATCAAGCTGTTTTGCAAGTGGCTGTGTCTCTGTCACAGGTGAATATCTTTAATATTTTCAACAAATAAAAAGAAATAAAAACAAAATAAAAAGAATAAAAGCCCACTTTGACTTAAAAAATGTTCTCTAAGGAAAGGTAGTGTTTTTGACGACTGTTGCATTCTCAAATCAGTTTATACTGAAAAGGCTTAGACAGCATGATGGGACTTGTTAGTCATGGTCATAATTTTTTGGTCAGCTTTCTGCTTACTGGGAGCCAGAAATGTATGTCTGCATTCAAACCTTTGCTGTGTCACTGGATTCCTGATGATATGCCTAAGCTCTAACAGCTGGTCACAGTGGCAGAGAGCTCCAAACTGAGAAGCAGAGCTGAGCTTTCCAACTTTAACCCTGTGGGAACTGCAGATAGGCAGTGATAATACTGTGAGAAATTTTAAGAGTTTCATTTGTAGTTTAAATAGCAGCACTGCTGCCCCAGGTAATGAGAAATGCACCTATAAGTTTCCATTATTTAACTTCTTAGCCTGTATCAACTTTAGATGGTTAGTGGATAATTCAATATTATCACTAAGCATGTAGCTGAAGTTGATTACACTCTGCTGACAGGAATTTTATTTTTCAGCCCTGTGGAGGCTTGTTTGTTTCAGGTGAGTTCTCCCATCCCTTTTCAGTACTCTTCAGCTTTACTTTGTATGGCTCTTCCAAATGGATGTTAGCCTGAAATCAAACCTAAATCTGAGAGAAGGTTAAACAATAATGTGTGGAGGTTGCCTTGGTACAAAAGGGGTTCACCTTGGGAAATTCTTATCTATATCTAGCTGACTGTTCTCTTTAAGAACTTGTGGGTCTGATTCAGCCTGGTGTTTATTTTGCAGCATTGCTTTGGGTAGAGCTGCTGCTAGTTTTTCACTGATGTGTGAGATCAGAGCAATGGTGTTTAACTCTTTGCACTCACAGCATTAATTTTCTGTAAGCTCTGTAGTGTCTGCTGCTCCTATTTTGTCTCTGCTTCTTTGTCGGGGCAGTAGAGGGGACTTGAACCTCTGGGGAGATAGAAGTGAATGCTCAGGAGCAGACCAGGCTTAACAGTGTAGACTCATTATCAAACAGGCTTGTATGAATCCACCCTTTAACGGAAATTTTATTCAGTTTCAACCCAGTGAAAGGTTTTGCTTCAGCAGAGAAAGAAACCCTTTAAATCCTGTTAGCTTGGATATTGTAACAGTGCTAATGTACGCAAACCTGAAAATTTCATTGGGTCTGGCCACCTTTTTCCCCTCTCCTAGAAGCCTGGCTGAGAAAAACGTGCAGAGTAAACCAGCACAGTGAGAGTTGAAAGAGTTTTTACAATGTATATGAGGACATTGTTATCTTGAATATATTTTAACTTTATTCTTCCCCACCCCGCTCACCATTTTTATTAAACATTGCATTGTCAAGGCATACTAAAAAGTTTCTTTGTCTAGCACTGTAGAAATACCTGAATTCAGATAATTATAAATTTAATTTGCTGGCCCTCAAATACTTGCCTTCACTAACACTGCTCTCTAGTGTCTTGCACCATTGTGTTTGCTGTGCTCACTCTTATCTTCCAGATTTGTGTGCTTCTAGATATTGCTTATTCAGCTGTTGCTGTTCAGTTTAGCTTTTCAGAGTCTGCTTGCCTGTCTGTGCTTCACCCCTGTGCTCATAGCAAAGGCTGAGCTCCTACAGTTTTTGCTGTACATGGTAGTTCTGTCCCAGAGAGCTGTGAATATGCCTATGTCGAATGTGTGGCATTGATGGCAAAGCTGCTAATGCCACTTAATTCCAACTCCTTTCTTCATTAACAGTGATGTCCAAGTAATAACCCTAGAACTGCACAGTCAGTGCTGGACCAAGCATCATTTAGTAGTGCGAAATGCATTTCCAGCTTGGCTGGAAGTGGAAGAGGCTTCCATAACTACTAACTCTCCTACACTTGCAAAGGGCTGCATGGTTTATTTGCTTTATTGTGGTATTGCCTTTGAATAACTACATGAATTTAAAGCTTGGGAAATGGAGAAAATATAAAGGCAAATATAAGAAGTGTGGCAGTCAATGAGAGAGCATATGGAAATAAAGACTGACAGGAAAAGAGGTCATAGCCATCAACATTATTATAGCAATGTGCAGAAAGAAATCCAGAATCCATGTTGCAAAACTGTTTCTTTAATTGGAAAATGGAGAATTTCTTGGTACAGCACTGGATGTGTTGGAAATACAAGCTATGTAAAAAGAAATGGTGTTTTTCTTTAGGGTATACTCTTCTATTGGCTAGCTGATATGCAATATGATTACTTAAGGATTCTGTTAATTTAAAAGGACACTTTTTTATCAGTTTTATGACAAAAGTTTCCAAAACTAAATTCTTTATTTTTATAGCTGAGACTAGCTTAAATTTGATACTAAATTCTTTATTTGTATAGCTGAGATTAGTTTAAATTTGATATTTAGCCATAACACAATTGGTAACTTGCATCTTTGTTCTTAATAGTCGGAGAATCACATACTGAAATGGGAAGGCACCTCTGAAGGTCATTTAGTTTAAACCTCTGCTCAGAGCAGAGTGAGTGAGAGCAGGTTGCTTACAGCCACAAGCAGCTGGACTTTGAATATTTGCAAGCATGGAGACTCCATAATCTATTGGTAACCTGTGCCCAGTGTCTAACCACCCTCATGATGGGATAGTGATTCTGGGTTGTTATTATGTTTAAAAGGAGTCACCTGTATTTCAATTTGTGTCCATTGCATCTTGGCCATAATAATATTCCTCATACAAATAACTTGTATTTAATACTTTGTTAATTTCCATTGGCTCAGTTGTGCTTGTCATTTCCTGAAACATTAGGATTTTTTTTTAAAGGGAATGGGGCTGAATCAGGGTAGAAATAATTTTGTTTCCATAAACCAAAATGTGAAGTCAGGTCTTTAAAAACTGGTGTATATCATTGAATAAGAACTCTTAACCACCTTTTTTTCCCCCTGAGTTTTTATATTTGAGGGGGTTGCTGATCCTTTGCTACCTCGTTAAGTGTTATAATAATGACCAAATAATATTTTATCAGGTCTTTGTTATAAGTTGCCTCTTCAGTGAATGTATTATGTCATAAAATATAGTAGATACAAGATCAGATTTCTGATTTTTTAAGACTGTCATAAAAAAAAACTTCTGCGGGGGAAAAAAGTAACAGCATTAAGACTTGAAACTTCTTTCCCCACTTTCCTTATCCTTAATTAACTTAAAATCACACTGGACAATCCTCAAGTAATGTGCAAAAATGGCATCTAATAGATGGAAATTATGAAGAAACTTTTCAGCTGTCCTCTGGGAATATGCCTTAGTGCTTCTGTGTGCTTAAGGATGCCAAAAATATCCCCAGTAATTTTCAAACTGTTTTGGCAGATGAAGGCAGAATGACTGGGTTTACAACAATCAAGATCAGATGGTGGCAGATCTATCATACACTTTTCTATATTAAGAAATATGTACACTGGGAAATAAGCCGTGATCATATGTTCCTTCACTTTCCATCGATTTGTTGCTAGTGAGTTACTGTTAACATTAGTGTCTGTAAAAGATGGAAGACAGTAAGAGTTCAAATCAGTTGTGTTATACGTGCTTTTTATTTCAAATATTCTTAGTGCAGTTTCATTGCTGTCATGGGGAAAAGAATAAAGTTCAGTTTTCTCTTTCACCTGCCTAATAATGAGCAACTGTCAGACACACTTTGTTACTTCTGTGGCTTGAAACAGCAGTGACTGCAAAGAAAAATACACCTTTTTCTGCTAAGTCTTTGTTTTTTTCAGTGAGAGATGAGCTTATAATATTGGCAAGAGATACTGTCTTTGTTCTGCTAAGATGTATCATTTGAGCTGTGGATCAGTCTTGGAAAACAAAAGCATTTAATTTTCTATCCCAACCAAGTGATTGGTGTGAGAAACCACAGCTAAGACCACAGAGAATTTCTGCTGCATTTGCAAGAACAACTTTGGCTCTTTTTGTATTTGCATGTTTCTTTTGAGGAATTCCTATACCTTTCTTTGTCATTGTTGTCTTCCTAAGGGTTTTGTTCATAGAAACTGTGCTTACATTTTTCCTATACTTACCTTTATCTTTTCTTAAAGTTACCTTTATCTTCTTATAGTTACCTTTATCTTTAAGCTGTTCCCCAGTCCACCAGAAGCAATTGCAAAATTGCTTCTTCATAAACTTTAAGTAAGCCTGATAAATGCCTGTAAAATTGTAACTCAATTCATTCTGGAAAAGCAAAACCTCTTCTCAGGGTGTGCACTCTGTCTTGCTGATGTTTTTCACCATCACTGTGATACGAGGCATCTTCTGTTTGGAGATGTAATTTTACTGTCTGAAATGGATAATAGTATCTGCATCCCACCTTATTTCAAAATAACCCTTATTTTCTTTCATTGTCTTGAGTTAGAGTATCTTCATTCAGGAATCCTCTAGCCAAAGATAAATTAAGTGGTTCAGATCTGAAAACTGTATGAAGAGTTGTCCTAGCTGCTTTAGGTAGTTTGTTCCACAAGTTTGTTCAAAGTTTGACTTTTTGCATATCAGTTTTGTTTACAAGTCTACATGCAAGTGAACAAAAAATTCAAAAATTCCTTTTCCTTCAGGATGGAGCTGTGCAATAGAAGCTATAATTACTTTCCTCTGAGATAAAGAACGTGGGTCTGGATTCAGGAAATAGGGATGCTGTGAGAGCCCAGAAGGTTGATGGTTTGTTATAATTATTCAGGAGTCTTGTTGGTGGGAATGCTTGTCCTGACGTTCCCAGCGTCTGGCCTCTGTCAGGCTTAGAGGGAAGCTCCATCCTTTTTTTTTTTCTCTTCTTCTTTTTTTTCTCCATCTGATCCAGAGGATACCTCCTTGGCTCCCAGCCAAACCCCAGAGCCGGGCTGCTTTCCTGTTGGTTCCCCCATGCGGTTTGCGCCTTCGCTCTGCTATCTCCTTAGCAACTCGGAGCACACCAGCAGCACACAGGCACACAGCCCCCAGGAGCTGCAGCGCTATTTATAGGCAGCCGAGCCTGGATGAAAATTTCCAGAATGCTCTGGTAAGGTCTCTGTGGGCACAAAAAACTTATGGGCCCTGCTAGTAGATCTGACTTGGTGCTGTATCTCAAAGTCCTGCCCTTTGCAGGATGCTCAACCTTTGCAGTAAAACACACTCACTCTGATACATAGTGAGGATTTGCTGTTTACATAACTGCTAATTAACTTTTCAGGAATCATGTTCTCTGTAACCCAGGTTAGGAAGTGAAATGCAGGTGCAAAAACAACAGCCTGGGGTAATCTGCTGTAACAGGCAAAGTCTCAAGGATGATGCCGTGTCTGTGGTGTGTTGGGGTTTTTTTGTGTGTGGTTGCTTTTTTTATTTTTTACGGCTTAGTGAAATCTTAGAAAACAGAAGAGGAAAATATTTTTTCTGAGCTTTATGGCTTGGGTTTTTTTTGTTTTTTAATTATGTTTCTTCAGGCTGAATTCTACATTGAAAATAGGATTTAATCACTGATTATATTACTTAATGTTGCTCTGCAAAGGCTTATTGATTCAGCATTTCCCTTAGTCATGTGGCTGAGAAATGAAGTAAAGAATGTGTAGTGGTGCTAAGAACGACTCCAGAGTATTAAAGAAATAAATGATAACCCATTGGAATGGGTTGGTTGATGACAGCTGTTTTCATGAGCTTTTCAGTTATACTGAGCTAAAACTATGAGACACCCATGAATCAATTTAGTATTTATTGAAAGATAAGACCTTTCAAGTGAATCCAATGAGCTTTTTGGAGATCCTAAAATTGCCATATCTAGTTGTATGACAATTTTGTACTTTTTTACCTGGGCATAATTAAAGACTTCCGTAAAGCAATGATTTTTTTCATTTATTTAATCCTTGTACCTGTACCTCATATACCAGCGTAGGAGAATGTTGTGTCCTGATCCTATGGCATCCCTCCCAGATTTCCCTCATACCCTGCATTTCCTGCCAATGACTGCTAATGGGAAAAGCATTGGAAGAAATGTCACTCAGCTTTTGAAATATTCTTTAATGTGTCAAAGTCATGACTAGAATTGTTCTCCTGGATGCCATGCTGAGAAAATAATGCCTATCTAAGACTGGAGGAGCAAAAGAAGCCCAAAGCAACATTTAACCTATTCCAGTTGATAGGAATGTGGAAATTACGTGCTTTTGTGTGTGCTGTTGAGGGGAGAAGGAGCCTCTACATGCAAGGAGAACATGGGGAGGTGAAGACATGCACTGTGTAGAGGCAGGCTGATTGACAGCCCAGCTGGTGCAGATCAGTAATTGGAAATTCATTGCACATAAATCTTCTAGTACTTATTGTGAGATATAGGAAGGAGAATATTTGAGCTCTGAAGCAGTTAACTCTTTCAGGGCCATCTGGGAAGATGTTTAGCTTTCAAAGTAGCAAGACTGTTCAAGTATATTTCTTTAAAGCCTTTATTTTTTTGTTGCAGCGAGAAAAATGCTGGTGGAGGAAAAAGCCACTACCATGTGCTCCAAGTGAGAGCATTTAGGTGAACAGTCTTAAATATTTAATGTTTATTTCTTTTACAGTGCAGCTTCAGATTGTCTTGGAAAAATCTTTGTATTTGGTGGTGAACACATTTTTGCCTTTACAAAACGCATCTTGCACATGTTGCCTGCCAATTTCATGTCTGATTTACCTGATTTGTGTCTCCACATTGGTGGGCTTATTCTGCGTTTGTCCATGTGCCAGCATACTCTGCAACTGTATTTTAAGAGGTCTGTTCATGTCTAAATATTTATATTCTTTTCCATGAGGCTGAGACTGATTGTATGTGCTAGCAACTTTGTCCCTGCACCCTCCTTCTTCCCCCAGTCCAAGTGTGGTTTTGGTAAATTTTCCTCCTGACTCTCTTTGAGCACTCTAGTGGTTTCCACAATACAGTTTTGAATGTATAATTGGTTTCTGGTGACCAGGTTTTTTCTCATTTATTTTGGACTGTCTTTGTTCTGTTACACACATATTTATCTCTCTGTTCATGTCAATGAGAATTACAGATGAGAAGCTAAGTGTGGATAAATTAGTAACTATGCAAAATGGAAGGTGGCATTTAAGTTTCTGAATTATTTGTGTGGGCACAGGACAGCTAATGAATACCTGAGGATCTGAACAAACAAGCAGTGCCTGTGTGCACGGCTCTGCTGTTGACAGGGTTCACAGTGCGGTGGCTGAGGAAGGTGGGGGCTATATGGCAGGCAATGCAACTCTACTGGGTTTTAACACCCACTCTTCTGGCAAGGGCTGGAAGTGCTGGTTGTGGTTTTGGAGCCGAAAATCATGCTTGCCTCTAAGGGAGCAGTTGTCTGTGTACAATAAATAGAAGACTGAATAGTCTGCATCTCAGTCCATAATGTACTGAGACTTCTCTCGACTCTTAAAATGGTGTAAAACAGTCCACAATGGTGTGTCTTGCTGTAAAAATACAGTGCTTGGATGAAAGCCTTCCTTCAAGATGGGCCATATTCTCTGCTTCACTGCCTGTGGTAACACTTTATTCATTTATGTGAGGAGAAAACCTTTTGTCTTCAGCTGAACAACTTCTGCTTTGCTTGTGGTGCCTTGCAGAAGCATTACAAGAGGTTTCCTTGAAGGGAAGCACTTGGCTATTTTCTAAGCTCACTTTCAAAGTACTCTGAATTAATTATAAATGAGTAAAGCTGTCTGGCTCTTGATTACACAATTGCCTATCCTGGATTCCCTGTAATGAAATGTAAGCTGGCCCAGTTGTAGTAAAACAGGAGGTGCTTTATCTCCTATCTTATGATCTGAGCTATTCTCAGATCGACCGTTCTGATTTGTTTTAGGCTGCAGTTCTGTCAGCCTTATATTTTCTTCTCTCTCCTTGCTACTGTATATTATTAGGCTTTTCTTTTGGCTGCAGTTAGGCTCATATCCTGTTATAATTTTCATTGAAAGTAGTTAACTTGCATTGATACAGTGCCTTTTTGCACTGAAATAACGCAATGCATTTTATTTATTTAAAGGATTCTAAGTGCCTGTAGTGTCTAAGTGTTTGACAAACACATAAAAATACACAGAAGTCAAGCACTTAGCTGCCCTGAGAGAATGGGTTTCCTTCTGTCTTTGCCAGGAATATCCATAAACCGAATTACTCATGTACCACAGAGTTTAGTAACAATTAAACTGAAGTCTTTGCTTTCTATATGGTGAACTCTGACCTCTTGTCTCCATCGTTTGCCACAACTTGAACCTCACAGAATATGCTGCATTTGATCCCATTACGCTGTCTTTTTCTGCCCTCATTTTTGTATAGTGCTGGATATGGTCTGCAGTTCTGACTTTTGTCACATTTTCACTAGGTTTACTGCCTTCAGATGGGATGGGAGATGGCTCAATGCAAGTGACATGGATATCCGTTGCTCAAACGTTTTTTTTCTGTGTAAAATATCAGGAACAATGTTTAGGAGCTGTAAAGTCTGGATTTGGACTGTAATAACAGTGTAAAGTGTAAAGCTAAAGAGCCCAGTCTGACTAGGCTCTTTTGGACTATAGGTTGTTGAACCCTAATGCACTTGAGTCATGGCACACATTGTGGAGAATGTGCTGCTCCTTGCTCTGTCCATTGAGTCTATCCTGTAATGGATGTCCAGCACTGCTGTTGACCTTTCCACTTGCTAAGAAAAGGTGGTTTCAAAACAACATAGGAAAACAGTCACCATCTTCCCCAAGATGCAAGAAGGGCAACATAAATTTATTCACCCCTGCTCCTCTCCGCTCTCCCTTGTGTTGGTTTAGGAAGTTATAGACATGCTAGGAAAATGGATGAAGCTATAAATTTTCATCTCTTCTTATAATAATATTAGCAGTAATATGGTAACTAGGGACAATGGATTCTTCAGGGCTTTGTTTTTTCATCTTTGTTGGATATAGTAAACCAACAGTATGGAGGTCCTTCATGTTGTTGGCTGAGGGTTGCCCTGAGAAATAGACTGTAACTGCTGAGTTACCATCCTCCCTGCCTTTGGGATTTGAAGCCCATGTTGATGAATGCTGTTTAGTCGCAGAATTACCAGAGAGCTGACAACTTTCTATTACTGTGCCAAACTTGGAATCATCTACTCTGAAAAGAATTTGAAATGAGAGACCTCATCCTGTATTATTTTCCCCTTTTACTGGGATATTCCTCTTTGCTACTGATACACCAAGATTAGACCATCCCCAGTTGCCTTTTTCTAACAAGGTGCTGCATTTTTTCATCTGCTCACTTCCAGCTCCCTTTGCCAGGACCTCCCTTTGCCAGCTGCTTTTGTGGAGCAGCCTTCAGGACTCATTCCCACAGCTGGTGCTTGGGTTTGATAAAGACATCATCCCTGTGAGTTTTAACCTTCAGCAACCATGGCAACCAGCTTTGCATCCTTTGAAGAAGTAGTCCTGAGCACAAGTCACTTCAAAAATCCATGCACTATGCTTCAGGAGTCCTCCCCAAAATGGATGGAAATTGTCATTTGATAGCATTTAGGAAATAGGGCAGAACTCTTAGGATGACAGAAACTGTCAAAACTGTAAGGCAATTACACTAATCCACCCTGTCCTAATAACAGGCACATCAGTCTGGCCATGCTGGAAACCTGTTGGAAATATATGGTCTTTCAGAGTGGTTTCTCTATTTCTCTTCCTTCCTCTCTAAGTGGTAACTGAGACCTGTATAGACAAATCATAGAATATGAAGTATTTGTATGGGAGGCAGTAGGGAAGAGCTTTACCCTTCCCTGAAAAGTGTTACCAAACCATTGAAAAACAAGGCTTGAGAGGAGAAAATTGTAATTTTAAGATTAGCTCAGCTGGTTAGAGGATGTGCTAATAACACCAAGGTTGCGGGTTTGATCGCCGTATGGACTATTCACTTCAGAGTTGGACTCAAGTGATCCTTGTGGGTCCCTTCCAACTCAGAATATTCTGTGATTTTGTCTCTTTAGGACTAACATTCTTGTGCTACATCTTGACCTTTAAGGATGCCTTTCAAGTGGGAAGGTGAAGTAATCATCCCCTCCTGGTGGGCCTGAAGACCCCCTGCAAATTGTATCTTACCAGAAAGAGACTCTCAGAGGAGGTGTCCACATAAAACA
Source organism: Neodrepanis coruscans (assembly GCA_013400695.1). Taxonomy (NCBI): domain Eukaryota; kingdom Metazoa; phylum Chordata; class Aves; order Passeriformes; family Philepittidae; genus Neodrepanis; species Neodrepanis coruscans. The sequence goes on along the minus strand of VYZS01070811.1, from coordinate 36,860 downwards.
GAGAGTGCTTTTGACTACTCTGATGCAATGCATATTCTAAAAATATGTCGATGGGGGTTTTTACTGCTTGACCACAGTGACAGGGTTGTTTGTGGTGGTGGAACGTGGAAGCACACTTTGTTCTGGCTTGAGCTGGCTTGAAAAGGTGGCTGCTCAGAAAAGTTGCTGATAAAATAAAACTGGAGAAGGAATAAAGTAGACAACTTGCAGTGAGTGAGAGAGACATCTTAGGCATTTGCAAACTCTTGCCAAATTTATCCATCTCTTTTCCCATGTTCTCTTTCCACTTTCGAGGAACGATGCTTAGCAATTACTTTCGGTCTTCTTAGGTAATAGATGTGAGCATCTGTGATGTGGCAGAGCTTCTCATCTGAACTGTTATTAGCATGTGTTGGAGGTATATATTCAAGCAAAGTGATACTTACAATATATTCCATGTTGTATGCCAATATCCTGTAGAAATGCCTGATGTATCAGTAACCAAAATTAGTGATGGAGCCATACCATGATATAATGTGGGTTTTTCTCTGTGAAATCACAGACCACTACATAGCAATTTACTTAGGTACTTGTAATGCTTTTATTCATACTTATTTTCCCTCCCCACTAGCTGGTCCCATGTTGTTGCTTCTTCAGTAGACTTTCACTGGTATGCCCTGACCAATACCACGAGCTCTTCTGGCTGTGTTATGATACAAGTGTTTCTCTCTCTCTGTGTTTGAGCCAGCTCCATCCCTAAGCTGCCAAGCTAGAGAAATGGGAGAAGATTTTCTTGTTGCAGAGGAGGAACCAAAACATGGTAACTCAGTCTGCACTGGGAGAAGCAATTGGAGGTGTTATACATAGAAAGACTGTTTGAAAAGAGTTGTCCTGTGTTCGTGCTCAGTGTGAGCAGGATTAGGGGTAGGGAATGAGACATACATCATGCAACCTTAAACATGTTGCAGCAAGCTGGCAGCAAAATGGTCCCAGGTTTGCCATGTACTCATGGAGGTCAGGCAGATGCCCTGGCAGCTGTACTGCACTACCTGTAGCTGCCTTGGATACCATAACCAAGGACTTACATTTGAATAGTATGAATTTCTTTCAACTTCTATTTTACTTTTATTTCAGTTCATTCTGGAAAGAACTCCTTCCTCCCCAGTAAATTACAGATATTTCTAATGGTGTAGTCAGAAGCGTGAAAAATGTCCCAGGTAACTTTAACCAAGCTTGCCTGGGTGGTTGTGTCTGCCATAAAGCCACGGTAACAGATACTTTATCATTGTATGGTCAGTAGTCAGAGCCTCCTGGATCCTAATTAGATTGATGTGATCTGTGCTGATATTTGTAGCTTCACTGGTGTGAACAGCAATGCTATTCAGTCTAGTTTAAAATTAGTTTAGGTTTGCTTATCTTTGCTGCAGTCAGATTTTGGGTACAGCATCACAAACTTGCTTGTACAGGCAAGAGCATCTCTGGTGGGAATGGTAAGAAATAGCTATTGCTTTCTAAATTTCATATTTTGTAGCACTTTTCGCAAGAGGGTCTGTTTTGCACTGACTAAATAAAGTCTTAAAAAATGTGAAAATGAGATCCAACAAGTCTGTTTGGTCATCTGAAATAAAGTGCCTTTAGGGTTTGTTGGCATCACGAGGATTTAAACAAGACTTTCCAAATCCCAGTTCACCAAAGCATGTCTGCTTTGGCATAGCATACGGTGAGGCCCCCGCGCTTAACTGGGGGGTTATGGACACCTTCTGAAGAGCTTGGACATGGAAGGGGATGCAGTGGGTGCTGCTGCTCCATTTGGGTTTGCCGGACCTCTGTGCTGGATGCCGCCAGGGAGGTAGTCACATGGCCCCAGACTGGTGGCTGCACATTGCTGAAACCCAATTTTCAGATAGGAAATTGACCTTTTATCTTTGGTACTTACTACATAATGGTGCAGAGCATTAGTCAGCTGAACCTCACCATCGGTTTACTGCTTGTTTGTAAATTGTAATTGGCTGGCTAACCTCCTGTGATCTTAAGTGCCTCAAAAGGTTGTTTGTCCTTTAGTTTAGATTTTAGTTTCTGGCTTTATGTGTTCTTTCTGTTTATTTTACTGCTAAAATGTAATTAGAAATTAAAAAGAACAAAGAAAACCTCCAACCATACATGTACATTAACATGAATCATTGTCTCTTGAAAGTGTCTGTAATCCGGAGCTCTGCAACCTGATATACATCCCTTTTATTTGGTAAATATTTAAAATATCCACAGACATTTTTTCACACTCTTGAGCAAAGACCGCATTGCTGTGTGTTCACCCTTGTTTCGAAGTATTTATGTTCCAAAGCCAAGGTATATTTAGTTAAATGCTTTTTCTTTTTTTTTTAGATTTCTAGTATTTATTGTGCTATATGAAAAGTAATATAAAGGAAGAGAGAAAAACCTACCAATTTATTTGCCTTTTGATAATTAAAAAGACCAGATTAGAAAGAAAATGTAAGCAACTGTAAATAGTGCCAAAGGCTGTAGTCTTTGACAACAGCTGAATTGGGAGGTTTATATAATGAACAGAATTGTTGATGTCTGTAATAAAGGTGGGTTAGCTGTTACAAGTTCTGTTACACCACGTTATCTTTACATAGCTAATCTCCCATGTTTGCAATTTTGGTCATAAGTTCTTGGGGAGCACCCAGATAGGTTGTAGTTCTCCAAAGAGTGTTGTGAATTCTGACACTTCCCAACATAGTTTCTGAAGGAGAAAAGAAAAATTTTCATAGATTTTCCTCTGGGTCATGTCATACTGCTCCACTAGCAATCATTAGTTCTTGCCATCAAGTAGTAAATTCTGACTTCTTTCTCTTTTGGTAGCAACTGTTTTTCTTTGATAGATCTTTCCAGCTTGGACTTCTGTTATGTACTCCTTACAGCTTCTGTAGAGTTGCCTTCCATGTGAATAAAGCAAAATCTGACAACAATGCTTCTTCCTCCGAGTTATTTTAAGATAAATGTGTCCTGTCCTGTGCACCAGCTCTGATGGTTGCAGCAGTGGTGGGCCCGTATGTTTGGTGATGCTCATCTCCAGGGACCCTTTCTCTCAGGTAGGGTGTGCAAAGGCTATCATGAGAGAGCAGGGCAGCACAAGCAGCTCACTAGGGCATCTGTGCATGGGAGACTCTTTGTAGGAGCCTCTTGCCCAGATCCAGGACCACAGCATATCCCTCTTTCCCTGTCTCCAGCAGCAGCAAGGGTTGTTCTTTTGGCAGTTGGGGACTGGAAATGTCACTGGCATTCAAGATTTTTTACTTTAAGTAGATATTAACCAATAACTTGGTCTAATACTGGCATACTTTCTTATTTTGAGAAATGTTTTCTATCCTTTTTTCTTCACACATATGAGGTGTCCTTCCATGGAATTCCCTACTGGCTTGAAATGTCCTACTAGACTGGGACTGCAGTTTTAGTTGTTGAATTATTAAAAAATTATTTTATAGTAAAACTGTGTAATTTTTACTTGAAATTCAGCGTATATACATGCAGATCTCTTAAGCATCACAGATGCTCTTTAAATACCATCGACCATGCTTTGATTTATACTGAACAGTAGACTAGAATGGTGCTGCTGTTTTTTTAAGGAACAAAGCATGACTTTAAAAATATGTCAAATTCAGTTGATTGTGTTTGAAACAAGAACAGTCTTTGCAGGTTAAGGGACTTGAAAAGCCTGGAATCAGTTTTCTGCTATTCTCCAACACTTCTTGCATCTCCTTAGGGAGGCAGTTTATGCTTTCAGTGTTCAAATCATTGTCTCCAAAATGGGCATAATAAAAACTTTCCTAGTGCATAGGAGTTTTGAGATGACAGATCAACTGATGGATCATTTATAGGTTCCAAGAGCACTTACATTCCCCTTCTGCGGCTGTAAACCTCAACCTTTCCCAAAATGCAGCTCCCCACTGGGCCTCCATAGCCAGCATAGATTCAGTGGATTATATTCTTATTATAGTGGGTTTCTGTGTAAACAATTTGATTTCCAGGCCAAGGGTATATTTCATTTACTCTGATGTGATCACAAAGGACTTGCCAAGTGCTTTGATCCCCTTGCCAAGAGAAGAGTTCTGTACAAGGTTGGGGCCACTTTCAGGAATACTTCAGCCCATTGGCATTGCCCCCTAATTTAGAGTTGGGGACTGAAAGAGGAATGTAATTTTGCTGACTCTGGACTATTAGGCTGATACTGTCAGCAATCTCTTCATCTCATTTCAAATCCAGTACGTTTGCCATGCTGTGGTGCTAGATCAAAAACAAATGTGAAGCATGACAATCTACATAGTTTTTTGTTGTTTCCAGTGAAGGTTTTTTAATTTTCCTCTCATTCCAATTGTCATCCAGTGTTGGCCTGGTTAGTGCTGTGTTAATCAGGGTACTCCTTCCCTGACTCTTTCTGCACGAAAAAAAAACTTGTCAGCTAGATGATATCTGTGAAGTCGATACATGTAAAGTGCAGGATCTTAGCCACTACAGGTGTAAGTACATGAGTCCGGAATGACCGTAGCTCAAGAAACATGACATCCTGTGCCTAAGCCATATAGCAATTTTGCATCTTCCCATGTAAATAAACCTTTGGTTTGTGATATCTCTGGAGACAGCTGACCACTGTTTGTGATTTTTGCATACCCCATGTTTAACTGTGGAGGATGTTACTAGGCTTTATAAAGGATTTGTGACAAACTGTGTGTTATTTGGATCTGCTGCTTGTAGTCACAGGAATTTCTCATGCTACTAATTTTCTTTTCACCTCTATCAGCTAGAGGGAGAATCATAACCTTAACATTATTTATTTGGAGGCTTTTTGAGTTAATTAATTTAACTCTTCACTGCCTTTGGTTGCATGGTTTTATGAGTATTTTTAATTGATCTTATTTGTATGTAAATGGAATCTAACATTAATTTAACAAGATGGATTCAAGTCAGTGGTCAACCCAGCTGTTCAATTAAGGATATTGCTCAGTGCTGTTTATTAGGTTTAATTTGAAGATCATGGCCACCCCAGAAACAAAAAAGGGGAAGTAGCTACTAGTGGTGAAATCTTGTATTTGTAGGCAGTTTCACTGATGGATATTGTTAGCTTGGAATTGTACTGGCTGCAGGAAATAAGTACGATTTTTTTTTCTGCTGAATTTTACAAATACAAGTATGGAAAGGGAAAAGGGAACTCTTAACCTTAGAATTTCAGACTGGTTGGATTTAAGCAAACTGCCCATTTTTTCCTAGATTAATGGCTTGCAGGCAGACTCTCTCAGTTGCACACTGTATTGTATTAATTTGCAATGGCAAGAGTTAATGCTAGTAATTGCTTTTCCTCTATAGAGAGAGCCTGTAGTAGATTGTTCTTACATGGCACTCTATGATTGATAGATCAGGGAAAACAGCATCGGAGAAGGTTACTGCCTCCCAACCACTTTCCCCTTCAAATCAAAATAATTTGCAATTTGTAGGATGCCTTGTCACACGTGTTTCAGGAACGAGGCAGTAAACACACTAGGCTTCATTCCTTTAAAGCAGTGAACCTATCACTGTCTTTCTTTCACCAAACCAAACAAGTGATGTTGTTTGGAGTCCATTGAAAATAAGTGTGCTGGCGAAACAGCCCCCAGACCCCTTCAGCAAACTTCCTGTACGGTCAGGCAGCGGACCTCATGAAAGAGCCTGTTTGTGAACGTTTGGATTCTTTCCATTGATTTGTAAATCCACTTTAATAAAGTACTGCTGAAGCTAGTGAAATGAGCAGCCGAGGGCTTCCATCAAGTTTCTAACAAATATCTGATGCAGCTTGTACCGCTGGTACTGGCACATGCTTTAGAAAATTTCTTTTTTCTGCTGTGTTGGATTGTTTCGAGACTGGAGCAGTAGGGGAACTAGGGGGGAAAAATGCCGTCTCCATGAGCCACACATTACATGGCTGTTTTATTTTTCAGTGCTGCTAAAACTGATCTTTTTTAATATCGATCATACCAAGGAGCCAGCAAAATACAGTGTTAATTGGGTCCACTGGAATTCTTGTCCCCTGGGAGAGAGAGCTTCCTAGGCAGGGAGGGCGGAGGGAAGGCGGGAGAGAGGGAGGGAAGGAGGGAGGCAGACAGGGAGGAGGGGACCCACTGTGCGCCGCATAAAATGTAAGTGCACTAGACATCAAGGCTTCTACTTGCATCGCTGGGAAGCAGTCGCGGCGGTTCCCACCCGCCCCCCTTTCAGAAATTAGCCAACTCCTGTTTTTTGGGGTTTTTTTGTTTTAGTCTGGTAGTTCTCGAATTAACAACGACTTGCTTTTCTTTTCCCTTCCTTTTTCTTTTTTTTTCCCACCCCCTTTGCGGAGGGATTTTTTTTTAATATTATTTAAATTTTTTTCCTCTCCTTTCTGCAAAGCTGCAAAAGCTCTGCTTTGAAAACTGCTGCCCCAGAGTGCAGTTGCTTAGCTGTCCTGTCAGCATTGTTCTAATGCTCATTCCATATGTATGTCACATAGGAGCAGTACCCTCCTCCTCTCCCTTCCCCCCATCCATGCATTTGATTTTTTTTCCCCTAAAGACCGAATTTTTTTCCTTATTTTTCCCAAGAAGCTTACAAACAGGGAAATTCAAACTGAATGCTTCTGTGCTGTGATTACTTCTACAGCCAAGAACACATTTCTCTTAGAAAAAGTGTTTGCTCTGTTCCTTCTTTTCCCCACTCCCTCATTTTCTTCCTATAAGCACAAAGGCTTTAAAAACTAAGATCTATAGTTCTTTTTGCTTTTTTTGCGTTACCGTGACAGCATGTATCTCTGTTGCTGAAGAATGAAGCAGGCAGGCTGGATGTTTTTTATGTTCAGTGCTTTTGGGACTACTAAAAAGAAGTCCACAGAGAAATACGTAAAGCAACTGTACCAACTGAGTTTTTCATCACTGTTATCTGTCACTTATTCTGACTAAAAGGTAAGGGATTCTTTAATATTTTGTTAAAGTCTTTGTGCATTGTTTGTGCAGTGTCATTTGACATGTGCAACTCAGTGGCTCTGGAGGGAGTTGGGTTGTGAAGATTTTTGTGTTAAGGTATTATAGGTCACCCAAGCAAAGCTCTTTGCATCCAGGGGAGAAAAAAATCTCGTTCTTAGAATTGTTGCTCTTTCCATGTCAAATGATGCCTCCAGCTTAGCTCGCTACTGATTGAGACATAAAGCCAGGGCATTATCGCTGCTGCTTATCTTTTTTGGTCCTCTTTCTCTACCTAGGAAGCACACGCATCCAGTTTGTGTGTGTGTGCACGCGTTTGTGGGGTAAAGCATATCCCCTTTACGTGGGAAATACTTGGCAACATGCACATTCTCCTCTTTTACTGTAACTAAATGTCTTCAAGCACTCTTCAGAAGGTAAGAATGCCTTAGTTCAGCACACTGCAGCTTATGCCTGTTTAAAATTATTACTTGGATTATAGTGCATACTGTGGAAAGTTATTAGTTTCCACAGAGACCAGTTTAATTGGGGGGTATGTGTGCAGTGGTTCTGTTTAGTGCTTTCTCTACTCTGCTTACGGGGGAGTATGAAATGTTATTTTCTTCTTAATTCTTGGGAAGGGTGAAGTTTACACTGTCTGTTAGGCATAGCAAATGAAGTTATAGCTGAAATCGATTAAAGCTGTGGAGAAGCACAGCCTCACATGGCTCTTCAACTTAGCCTGGGAGTCAGAAGATAGTTTATTAAAATATTTTTTTGCACTGCATTGTACTATTCAGAATTGTAAGCAGGAAGGCATCTTCACCAAGCAGAAGTAGCAGCAAATGATGCCTGGACTGCATCCATTATATAGTTTAAGTGTTAGAAACCAGTTTAATCCACAACCTTGGTGCACGCTGCTTTTTTTTGTGTGTGCGTGCTGGATATATCTTTTAACAGCGTCTTAGTTCAAGAGGGCATTGTCTTATAAAATGTGCTAATAGGTTTCTGCTTTACCGGGAGGAGAAGTGCTCTCTGTGACTGTCCCCTTGGCTGTGACACAGTATGTTGTTTGGTGTTTTGGAAGAGGCTGATTTTTAGGGTTTGCTTTGCTTTCTTTCACAGGTATTTGTTCTTACTTCTTAGCTGTTAGTTCTCTGCATAAAAAATGCATCTTAAGGGTGCTCATTTCTCATACTTTGCAATCATCAGTGGCTGAGACAGTTGGGCAGCCTCATTTAATGGTATCACTTTACCTGGAATGTTGTATTGCTTATTGAATAACCACAAATGCAACCAAATATGTAATTACTTTTAAAACAGTCTAAAAAAAGTGCAGAAAAAGAGTCCTATCTATAGGCATTACTTTCTTTCTTTCCTGTCGCTGTTTATAATGTAATTTCAAAATCAGATATTTCCTAACACATGCTCTGTGACTGTGTTTTCCCATGATTGTTGCTTTCTATCAGCACTAAGAAAACAGTCATTTAGGTAACAGGTTTTCATTGACATCCTTTTTATAATATAGAAAGGAAGAAGCAGTAATAAGTTAAATTGGCATCTGCTAATTATGCTGAATACAGATTGTGAGCTCTTCAAGTTGTCCCTTGCCTTAATGTTGTTAGCATATTTTAGCACTGGCAACCAAAGGAAAGAAACTGGAATGTTCCTGCTTGGGATTTTTTTAGGAAAAATTAAAAAAAAAAATAATAAAAAAAAGATTACTTGTGAGAAAATGCGAAGTTTTGGGTTTTTTTAATGTAGGCTTGGTACATACACGGTTTGGTAGCACTTGGTAAATTTGAGATTTCTGAGAAACTGACCTTGTCAGTGATCATTAGAATTAATTTGGACCCTTAGAGAAAAACACATTGTTCAATATAAAACTTAGTGTTTGAGTAGGAAAAGTTTGAGTGTTTTGTAGCCACCAACTACCTGAATCTTTTGGATCTCTGAGAAATATTTTAAAATATATCTGTGTTCTGAACTTAATTGTGGTTCTTCGTACTGTATGGCAATTTTTGCTCACATGATCTCAAAACTGGGAGACTTGGGCTTCCATGGAAGGAGAAAAGCTGTGCATCTGTCCAGATGTGCTCAGTTCTGCCTTGTGAGTTTTCCCTGTGCAACAATATCCCTGCCTGGCCGTGGCACTGAGCCCGGGCTCATAGAAAGAGAAGCTTAGGTTGGGATGACTTTTCCAGGACACACGCTCCATCCAGCCCTTGGCTGCTGGCAGCAGCAGCAGGACATGGGAGCGGCGGCGGTGGGTCAGCCACTAGAGGGGAGGCGAGAGCTGCGTTATCCCAGTGTCTGATTCCACGGAGGGAGTACCCGGTAAGAGGTTGGCTGCAGATGGGTTTGCACTCAGCATCCTCGGGATGCTGGGAACCTCCAGCGGTTCTCGCGTGGGACATAAATAGCATGGGCTGATAGAGGTGCTCTTCTCAAGGGACATGCAGCTCTGGGTTGAATGGCGTCCCAAGACAAGTTTAGATATAACAGAAATGTGCTCACACTTTGTGCTGAGCCAGGTCTGTGCTTTTCTCGATGTGGATCTGCCCAAGTGTCGCTCCGTCTTGCCTGGCTTCAGCCTGGAGAAAAGGAGACTGAGGGGAGACCCCATGGAGTCTAAAGCTTCCTCATGAGCGGAAGCAGAGGGACAGGGACCGATCTCTTCTCTCTAGTGGCCAGTGACAGGACGTGAGGGAATGGCATGAAGTTGTGTCAGGGAAGGTGTAGGTTGGATATTAGGAAAAAGTTCTTCACCCAGAGGGTGTTTTGGCATTGGAACAGACTCCCCAGGGAAGTGGTCACAGAACCAAGTCTGACAGAGTTCAAGAAATGTTTGGATGATACTCTCAGGCACATGGTGTGACATTTGAAGACGGTCCTGTGCAGGGCCAGGGTTGGACTCAGTGATCCTTCTGAGTCCCTTCCAACTCGGCAAATTCTGTGATTGTGTGATTTTTACTGATAATGATGATTTGGCACATAGATTTACCATGAGTTGTTCCATCCTTCTGTAGAGGACAGGTATCTTGAACTTAAAGGATTGCTCTGGGTAGTGGGGGTGGGCATACTGGGAAAAGTCCTGTGTGGAGAGGTGCAAGGCTGAGTTGAGATACAAGACCTTCCAACCAGTCCTCCAGGTCAAGGTGAGGTTGCCTGGGGATGGCTGGGCAGTGCAGGAACTGTGCACTATGCATATTGATGTGGTGTGTTATGGCAGTGCTGTAACTCCTGTCTTCATATGAGCCTAATTTTGCTAAAAGTGTTGTCAGAGTCTTTTTAATAAGACATTATGATTTTGGCTTTGATTTTGTGGTTTTTTTTTTTTTCTCTTATACTTGCATGTGTAAAATGCAAAGCATATTTAATGAGTGAATACTTCAAATGCTTCCAAATTAATTAAAAACGGTTCCACATCTGGAATAAATCCAGTATCCTTCATGGATGGCTTCAACTTCACGGTTTTTCCCTCTTGTAAGAAGCCCTGTGAATATTCCCGTGCGGATGCTTGTGAAAGCTGGAGTAGCAAAATCCAGGCTTATTTTACAGAGAGAGAGATCTGAAACCCACTGAGATCAATGGGATCTTGGCCTTTTTTTTGAGCAGACTTTGGATGAGATCTAATAACATATATATAATTATATAATATGATAGGCCTGTGCAAAGTCAGATATTTTTAGGGTACCCTGTCTTGAAGTTAACTCTGTATATCTTGATTAAAATTTGTTGATTTTTGTGGTTCAACTGCTGCTTAAATTCATGCACATTTCAGTGGGGCTTGAATTAGGCATCACAAACAAAACAAAGTGTTTTTATAATGAGGAGGTTTTTTCTTCTGCCTTCTCTGTCTCCAGAAATAAATAAAATGATCAGGTTTTTTTTCTGTGGGAATGTTGTGATTTAAACTGACACAACTAAGTGACCTAAAGATAGGCTTATTACATAGATAAAAAATGCAGGGTTAGGTTGTTTGAACTGCATTAGCATCAGAATAAGAAATGGCAGAGCAAGTTGGCTGAGGTGGCCATGCAGAACTGGGGAGGGTTGTTCTTGGAAAGCCTCTAAGCTGGGAATTCTTTTCTAAGCCATAAATAAATAAATAAATCTGTGTCCTGAACAGTTAATGAATACAGGAGTCTGGGCAACTTTAAGCTGTTTGGGATATTTAAAAAACCCACATGGTGCTTATTGCTAGTATTTTTGATTTCCATTTTCCCCTGTAATATTTCCATTCGAAGGTGGTGTTTGGGTTTTTTTTCACTTGCTTGATCTATGCTGAAAGGTACTGATAATGTTTTTGCCAGCATTTTTCTGTAAAACCGCTGCTAACTCACATCAGCTTCACTATGTGTTACACGAAAATGCTGCCGCTGAAACTTTTGATCCTTGAGCTACAGATTGGGATTGCAGAGAGTTTAGTGCTTCAGGTGTCTTTTCTGTGGGGTTGTCCTCTGGCTACGTGTGCTGGATCCTCTGGGGATGCCAAGAAAATTACCTTGCAGGAATCCTATTGTGAATGCATATACAGCTTTTCCAGTGGATCTCAGTGTGTTTTACAGACCAAAATTAATTGAATGTCATGACATTCATGGCAGGCAGATAAGCATGAACCAGAATAAGTAAGCTAAAACAGGAAGAGTTGAAGAGCTCGAGTTTCCCATGGTAGTGAACAGCAACATTCCTGTTGAATTGAGCTATAAATGGCATATACCTCTGAAAATGAGCCTGCTGGTGACTTGGCTGGGAGAGCTACCCTTTTGGCAGTGAATTTTGTGGAGGTAGTTAATATTTGCAGTTTTGCATCCAGCACCTGCCAATTGGAGATCAAATTAGTTCAAATCCCCTCAATGTTTCCTTGCTGCTGAGTTCTTGGTGAGTCTGCATAAACAGCATTATTTTGGGAAGTTATTGAAATGTCTCCTTGCCCTTGCAGACTGGACTTTTCTGAATTAACCTGCCTTGGTTGGAATTGTAACTTTTGAAGTATCGTTTTGCATTTAAGTAGAAGGTGCCTGAAAAAGGTGCATCAGCTCTCACAATGCTGACAGGTTTTGACCATTGCTGGGTTCTGACTTTATTGGTGTAGCGTTTCTAGTAATTGCATCTCTGATGTGGCTTTTGGGTGAGGACTGATACTCTCAAGATTACTGCTGTTGTGACTGTTGTTCGTAGGCAAAATAAAAAAAACAGTGCTAGTGAAGTGGATGAGCTGGCCAGACAGTAAAATGGAGTGGGAATAAGGAAGTTCACTCTCTTAACTGCTTTGAGTACACAACTTCTTCAAGTACAAGACAATGTCTTTAGAAAATAAAGAGTTTAGCCAGTCTGGTAGCTCATTTATGAAACTATAGAGGGTGTTTAAAGAAAGCAATCTAAAGAGAGATCTATGGAGCCATCATATAATTATGGTGCTATAAGCCAGATTTGCAGGTATACTGATACAATGCAGAAATTGTCATTAGGGCATGCTGTACAATTGGGATATACAGATAAAGGGAGAGAAAATGAGTAGTGAGAGAAAGCTATGGCCCTAATTTCTATGGCCTTTTGAGAAAAACGTTTTAAGCATAGGAGCCAGTTAAAAAGGTTAATTGGGCAAGATCAGTTACTGTGTTGTGTGAAAGTGAGCTTTGGAGCTTGAGAAGAGAAAGCAGCAGACAAAGCAGTGAGGCGTTCTGGGAGATAAAGCTGTTTGTGGCTGTTAAAAATAAGGATCAGCCCCACACAATCTGGAAGAGGGAAGATATAAGAAAAGTGACAAGAATTTACTGAAAATATGAGTGTTCTTTCAATGACACAAGACCTCCAAAACAGTGTGGGTGGAAGGAGGAGGGCAGACAAGTTGTCTTTAGATCTTACAGAGACAATAGTAGTTATATCAGGAAAGGAGTAAGGTTCGTTAAAACTGAAGAGGCAGGGCACGAAAGAGGAGGCAGCATGAAGATGATGGAGCCTTTTTTACCAAATCAGCATACCTGAAAGCATTCAAGACAGCTACAGAATTCTGTAACTGTGTGTGTGTCATTGGACAGGAGCTGGCAGTCAGGTTATTCTAGTACTTGGCTATCTTTGCCTGAGGCCACACTGGAAATACTGTGTGTAGCTTAGGCCATCTACTTATATAAAGGGTGTTACAGTCATGGGGAAGAATCAGCTAAAGGGAATGTAAAGGTCACAGAGAAAGATTACAGGGGAACCTGAAGAAGTGGAGCTGTTGAAGTATGTGCTCCTATAAACTGTCACACATACTGGAAGGGAGGAATACCAAAGTTCATCCTCAGTGTGACAGAGTGGTTGAACGTGCTGGAACTGCTTTATATTCAGTTGAGGTGGATTGGCTGCCACGGATCATCAGAAAAAAAATAAATGCTTGCTGAAAATGAGCCTAAAACCCAGGGGTTTAGCACTATGATCTAAGTGCTAACACCAAAAAGCAGGAGTTATCTTTGCATTGGCTTCCTTACTGTAGACCTACTTGTCTTCCTAGGAAACATCCCTGAGTGTGAACTGTTGATATTGAAGCATAAGTATTCATTTTTTATTTTTTTTAATAATGTGGGCATGCGTCAGTATATGTTAGTGCTTGGTGCTAATGTTGGTTTCAGACCAACAGGCTCAGGAGAAGAACGCAGTTTCAGTGTTTCTCCTATTGCACATTTCAGTTTTTTTGAGAAGTTGGAGCAAAGGACAGCATCTCTGCTTCATTTGTTGCTGGTTATGCACTTTAATTAGTGCTCATCATTACTCAACAACTCCTATGAAGGTAAATATGGGCTTAGAGAAATATCCAACTCTGCAGAGGAACTCTGTAACTAGATGCTAAGAAGGGACTGTTCATAGATGGCAAACAAAAGGGCCCTTTATGTAAAAGTAGCTTGTTATCTTTTTGTTTTTAAGCTATGTCTAAGCATGTCTAAGCGATCAGGGTGTCACACACTAATCAACTGGCCAGTCCCTCTGGAATAGACATTCTTGGTGATTTAGGAGGTGCATTTAGACAGTAGTCTCCAACTTCATTACTACACTGTTACCTTGGATACTGAACACTTTGCATATAATTACAGGAGGGATGTTAACAATGCTTCGTGGTTCTAATGGCTTTAATAAAAGTTTTTCATATTACTTGGTTAGCGATTCTTTTTTTTCCGTTACTATTCTTTATCAGAGGGGAAGAACAAAAGGAAGTGGTTCTTGTCAGCTAATTTGCACAATTCTTTTGAGTCAAGAACAGGTTTTATTTCCTAAAGTGTGGAAATCCTGCATGCTATTTCTGGAATTATGTTGCTGAATGGATTGTAAATAGGAGTTGAAGTGCTACTATGCATTGTAACATCAAATTCACACTGTTTGGGAACAATCTTACAATAGTAAAGAAAAAGCTGTTTAAATGCTGGGCAGTAAACAAAATTTGTTATGGGTGTGAAAGCATTTAAATACTTCATGTGTCTATTTAAGACTTGGGTATTTTGATAGTGTTCAGTATGTTTCTCTAAGGTACTTTCTGCTCTTTACACACCATCTTGGTTGCCTCAACTCCGGCTGTTGTTTAACAAACAGTTTGATCTGCCATGGACATGGAAAGGACCCCTCCTGCCTGCCCCACACACCCGTTCCCATCTCTCTCTCTCTCCCTTTTGTTCACAGGCGTATTTGCAATAGGGCAGCTTAATCCACACTGAGAACACAATCAACAAAAAATTATCCCCCCCTTAAAAACAAACCAACATCCCCCCCCCATCCTTCCCCCCTCCCTGCCAACTCCCAAGAAAGCAAAAACAGGAAAAAAAATGGAGTGTTGAGCTTGGGACAGCTGCTTTGGTGGCTTATTGTGCAGTAAAGTAATCACCAAGCTGTGGCATGAAAGGATTATGCCTGCATATAATTTAGTTTAGTTGTGCTGGGTGTCTGTAACTCTTGGAAAGAAGCTAGAAGGAACATCAGGCTGCATTGCCCAAGATCACACGGTGATGCACTGCGTGCCGTGGCCCTTTGCTGATCCTGCGTGTGAGCGTGAAGTTCTGTGTGTGTGTTATCTCCACGGCTTTCAGCATATCTGCTCATTCCACTGGCTGCACAGGATGCTTTTATATGCACTTGAGGAATGTCTGTCTGGGAGCTATATTTTTGCATGTCAAAAAAGAATTCATGTTTTCTATTCTTTGAGACCTCATTAGACCTTGGAATATCCCCTAAAATCACAGGAACAAGGATTTAAACTCTGAAATGTCTGTAACTGTCACAGGCTGTGTAGCTGCATGATATATGAGGGCAGCTGAGCATGATGAAATGGGCTGTATGTGTGTATATGTACTCCCCTACTCGCACTATAAGTGTGCTCACTTACTGTTTCTGGGCTCAAAATGTTGTGGGTTTTTTAGTGTTAAAACAAGTACTTTATATTCCTACTGATTTTTGCTTCAGAGAAACAATATGTTGTCTAGCTCATTTAATGAAATAAAAGCATTTTTCCAAAAGCCACAGAAGACAAAATTTAATATAGTAGCATTTGAGGATGAATTCTAGGGACGTGTGTGAGATAGCTCTTTTGCGGTATACTCAGTTTTATTGCAGTCCTCATGGTGGCTTTCGTATACCAAAAGCTGTTGGCAGTCTTCTCTTATCAAAACAGTATAGAACTGTATTGTATACAGGGACATGCTTCTTTTTGCATCCATTTCTGTGGATCTGTGATATTGCTGGGTTTGCTTTAAGCTGAAGCATTGGTATTTTATAACTCTTATACCTCTCCCCTCCCCTCCCCCCCATATATTTTCATCTTAAAAATACCCAGGAAACAGGCAAAGTTGTTCCTGATGATTTTGATCTTTGATGTGATACTTTCTGAAACATCCTTTTTTGCCTTTCTGGAGATTTGCAGGGTCATGTTGAAATGGCAGCTGACTTTCAATCAGTTCATCGTGGAGCCTGAGGAAGGACTATGTACAAGTAGTGCCTTGCTATGTGAAACTTCATTTTCAACTGAGGTCAAATTCAAGTGCAATGAGCCTCACTAGGCTACCTTGCATTTCCGTGATTTACCCAAACAAGTGTTTGGCATGCATGCAATGGTTGCTTTCTGCCCAGGATTTGAGAGTGCAAATTTGACCTTTTGCTGCCGATGATCCTGACTCCACATGGAGAAGGGCGAGGCATTTAGATGTGCCTGTTCTTCCTGGTGGCTGCATTGTCAGCAACATAATGGAGTAGTAGGATTGTTGTTGATGTTGTCTTTGGTGTAATTATTGTTGTTGTTATTATTACCCCTGCCTTACTGGTCTCTATTTCATGATCAGTGTCCAGACTTTCCAAGATCTAGATGTAATTTTGAACACAAAACCCAGATTCCTGACCTGTGAATAAATGATGAGTTTTAAATGATAGCTACTGAAGTGGTGTTGAAATACAGGACTCTCTGTTGTAGAAATTTAGGCTAGCCATGCTGGTGAGTATTGCTTTGTAGGCAGACCTTCCTGCCCTAGATTGTGCAGGTACCAAAGGCAGCATAGCAAGGCAGTGAGAGCTATCATCTAGAGTATGTGGTGGGTCTCCTATGTAACCTAGAGCAAGGGGCTTGAGATGCTGTGCCTGTTTCCTGATCTGGAAATGGGCTAAATGTGTGTGCTTACCTGACCTTCAAGTATGCACGAAAATCAGAGACCTTGAGGGCAGTGCTGTCAAGACAGGTTGTGGTCACTTTGCTGTTGAAGCCTTTCTGGCAGCCAGTGGATGTGGGTGCTTAAGAGAAGTCCAGTACCCACAAGGATTTCAGGATGAAGATTGCAGTCTGCTGTGGAGTTGTTCCGGCTTCCCAGTGAGGCTGGTGATGAGGCTTTCCATGAAGCCTGGGCTGCTCTGCTTTTTAAAAGCACCCTTCAAAGAGAAAGGGCAGCTCATAGATCTGTAAAGCTGTTTTCCCTGGTTTTCCATGCATGACTCCTGTAGATATTTTAGGTACATGCTTCTCCTGAGAAAAGCATGGAACTCGGTTAGTAAAGAGCTGAAGGAAAATCCAGATTTTTTTTCTCCTTTTTTTAATTATTTTTTTGTGATTTTGACAAATGAAACTGGCGCATAAATGAGAATATATTTTTTCTGAGGTTCTGCCTCTAATGCCAAGTATTTTAAAGGCACTTTTCCAAGGTGATTATCAAAACTATATTAGGAGATACCTCATTTAGTCTAGCATATGCTTGTTACCATGAATATATTTTCAGCAGATACTCTGCCATGGTGTGTGTTATTCTTCAGGACATAAAATAACTTCTGGACTGTAGATGAGTGTGTGGATAACTGGTGGCTCATGGGTAAACTCTTTTCTGACATAGAAATAATTGGTTTTTTGTTTCTTCAGTTGAATTCCTGACATGTTTTGATGTCTCTGATTTACATTTTTAGCACCGTTCCTGATACTATTCAGTATTCTGGGAACGATCTTTAAACTTGGTATTTATTTTGGAGCTTTGGTTTTCCAGCAAACAAATATGTGATTAGCAATTAATGGTTTTGCTATAAATAAACAAAAGCAAACAGTTCAGCTTTAAATAGTGATCTCTGCTCTGTGGAGCTTTTAATTGAGCTGTGCCTGAAAAGTTGAACCTTTCCAAACACGCAACAGCCTTTGAAGGACTCCCAGCTGCGGTGACTGAACTGGCCTAGTTGGAAAGCTGAAGCTAACGTTGTTTGAGTTAATGTACGGATAGCTAAAAAGTGGTTATCATCGCAAATATCTATGCACAAGCTGGCCATTGGAGAGGGGAAGAATTGTGGTTTCAATATGGGTAACATATTTGAATGCAGTGAGAGTTTCAACATGCAGAAGATTTCCAGTGCTGTGTCTTTCCCTTGGCATGTGCTCATTGGGGTGCAGGTGAATGGTGGAGGTGGCTCCATACATGTTACCGGAGGTTCTTTTCTACAGGTAAACCAGATCTGTCTCTCTGAGTTCTACAGGCACTCTCTTGTGTGCATGAAAAATGGCATGTTATTATAACCCCTTCAAAGTAATTGAATTTAGCACTTTGTATGAATTTGGGTATTTCTAATGCAGATAGTGGTCCAAGGCCAGCTTTGTTGGAGAGCTGTACTCCTTGCAGTGAATGGGCCTTAACAGATGGGCTGGAAAGGAAATTTCTGGGTTTCCATCAGAACTGCTAGGTTTAAACCTAACTCTATCTGTTTTTGCATATCCCACATGATGTCTGCAGTGTGTATTCTGCTTCTCTGAGAACATGTGATTTATTTGACCTGATGTTGCCATGTGTTGCTTCTTACTTAGGCAGGCTAGCTAACTACTGTGACCTCAGCTAGATGTAATTTTAAAAAGTAATGACAACAACCCTTTCTCTAAACACTGCCTGTTTGAACAAATGGCAACCTTTCTGATTTTTTGCAGGAAAATTTGGAAAGCAGCCACTGTATTTATCAACAACCCTTTTGTTTGTTTGTTTGTTTGGTGGTTTTTTTGTGAACAGTTGTGGGATTACCATTTGTCCAAGTTTTCAGAGGCTCCTTCATCAGAGGGCTGTTGGGAGGCAGTTTCTGGGGAGCTGGCTTTCAGAGAGATGGTTCCTCTGCTGTGCCTAGAAGTCAGACCCAGTTGGTTGTAGACAACTCCAGTGTGTTCCTCCAGAAGCAGATCCATGTTATGCCTGTAACACAGTAGGAACTGCCAGCACCCTGCAGATTTCCTGCCCTATTGAAAAACATTCACTGCTAAATCTAGGTTTTGTTCGTGAATCTCAAGCTTGTTGAGAATCTCAGTAAAAATATTTGCTGCTTGCACTTCCATCATGATCTCCATCTATTGCTGTATGTCACAGTTCTCTTGATGTTGCAAGCCTTAAGAATTTTTTTTCTTTTTTTCTTCCCCTCTAGAATAATAAGATTTAGGTATTTCTCAAGTGGTTGTTCTTTTTAATTGTGGGTTGGTTTTTTTTTTTTTTCTTAATGGCACCTGGATGCATTAATATGACTGACTTGGCCTGGAGTAAAATGCTTAACTCACAGTTCTTTTGTAAAATCCTTTCTGGACTGTCATTATTTTGATTTGGCATCTCATAATCATAGAATCATGGAATGGCTTGATTTGAAAGGGACCTTTAAATATCAGCTAGTCCAACCTAACAGTCTTTTCCTCTGATCTCCATTTTATGTTGCGTGTTTTACATGGAGCTGTCAACTGCAAAGAAGCTTTTGTATATGTGTCTCTTTTTTCAATCGCTCTCCATTTACCCATATATAAGGTCTGGACTATTTGAGCTGCCTTACCTCCGCACAGAATGTCTGAGGGGAGATACACTGTATTTTTTCCTCTGAGAGTAAGAGCTTACTGAAGTCTTATATCTACATACCTATTATGGCCCTAGAAACAGTAGTTGTAAATCTCATAGACTTCTTTCTTACTATAAACTATATCCAAATAGTTTATACAAGCCTATGCAAGCTGTCAGGAGGAGTATGTGCAGTATCCCAAACACACAGCAGACCGGAGGCAGCAACCGGCAGTGGCTGGAACTAGTGGGAGTTTGCAGGAAAACAGCCATGGAAGAGAGTGCAGGGTGAGAAGTGAACCTGGTGTGGGAAATGTAGAAGATGCTTTTTTGGCTGCAGGGCTGTCCCGTTCACATCGGTGCTGTGCTGCAGCTCTCAAAGTGCTTATTTCATTGCTGTGTTTCACCCCGTATTATAAGAAGTTGTTGTGGTTTTACCACAAATTTAGTGGTTTTGGACAAGAGATTCGGAGAGAAGCCATAGACACACCCCAAAATGAAGAAAACAGACAAATATCACAGTTTATTTCGCGCGCACACACAAAACCCGACAAATAAAGTGCAACAAGACAGACAAATTAAGTTTCCCAGGGCCTGTGTTGGGATGAGGACGCTCTGGAAATAGTGCTTGTCTCTCTCTGGGCTCCTGGAGAGACGCCGGGGTAATTAGAGGAAGCACGTGGCCAGTCTGAGGACCCCCCTAGCAGCGCGAGCTTCCACCCGGCTTTGACTGAAGGAATAACACTCAAGAAAATTAGAAACCGCGCGTGCCCCCCTCCCTCCCCTTCTCGATAGCCCAGGAAGGGATTTAGTGCTGATGGAAGAAGAGATGTGGTCTTTGGACCCCGGCAATAGTCGCCGATAATTGCCAGACCACTCACCCCTAGAGAAAAAGGAAAAAAAACACAAAGGAAAAAAAAA
>VYZS01070810.1:44496-69918 GCA_013400695.1 Neodrepanis coruscans | reverse complement strand
AATGCATATTTTTGAAAAAGGATAAAAATACTTTAAGATTCAATAGCATACTCACCTGGATCTGGGGCTTTGATTATACTGAGATGCCAAGTGATGAAAAACAATTTATTTCTGTTCTTCCCCTCAGAGACCTGTACTGTATGAATGAGATTATAGCTAAAAGCTTGGTGTGTGAGTAATTTATTTGAAGGATATCATTAGCAACTTGCTGTGTTCTGAGAAGGCTGCCTCTTCCTATCCACTTCAATATTTGTAAAGGATTGTATATTGGTTTCATTTTAGAATATTCCTTCATGTAGTTGTCTATAGGAAAAAAATTTGTACTGCATATTAGCTGGATTTGTTAGCATTAACATACATTAGTTCTGGCTTCTTTTCTAAGTTGAGTGTGAAAATGGTCATTTCTTCTCCACTCCCTTGGAGAGAATGGGTGTGCTAGACAACTCCTTAGTTTAACTGGTTGTAATCTGTGCTCTATTATAGTTTTAATGCACAAGAAAGGCCTTAACCTGTGAACAGCAAGTAAGAGGTATTTTTTTCAAGAGTCCTCAGCATTATTGCTCTTGTTATTGCCCTTTGAACACAGTGGTAATATCCAACCTCTTTTGGGGTTAGTTCAAAAAAACCCTGTTATTTTTAAGAATAGGATTCCACCCCATCCAATTGCTCTTCTTGAATAGACACAGAGTCCTACCACATTCAAATTTTGGTTGTAATACAAAGATTAGTCTTTTGGTAGTACCGGACTATATCACATGAGTAGCAACTCCTTCAATCAATTGCAATTCTTTTGCCCTGCTTATCTTTTTTTTCCCCCTATTTTTATCTAAGATAAAAGCAGTGTACAAGGTTAGAAGGATCTTTCATATTTGCATGGTGTTCATTTCTGGGTGTCTTGCTACAGTGAGAACGGCAACAAAAATATCACCATAAATCCTAAAAAAGTATATGCCAACAGCATGTTAGCACTCAGCTCTCTCAAGGCAACATACCTTTTAGAAGCAGAAAAAGATCATGGAAAGGGAAGGAATCTCTACATCCTGAATATGCAGCTGCTCTGAAGCTACATTAGTCATTTAGGTTTCTATTACTGACACGGCTACCTAGCCCATACTTGGAGAGTTTACAACCAGCATACTTTAGTAGTAGTAAATGGCAGGAGAGATTGTAGTGGGGTTTAGCACAGCAGATTTGAAATTCTGCTGTGAATCTCACCCCCTCAGGAAGTGCAGTGGAGAAACAGCATGTGCCTGGCAAAGGTGCCTGCAAAAGTTTCTCTACTGCTGGAGGAAGTCAAACTTCTATATAGATTCTTATGTACTGTATAAGCGAGATTATAGCTATAAGCTTGGCATGTGACTCATTTACTTGAAAGATATCATTAGCAATTTGCTATGTTCTCAGTTGCCTGCCTCTTCCCATCCACCTCAACTTATCTCACATTTGAATACTCACAATACATCCACATAGATCTCTAACTTCGTTGCATAATAAGAGTTATTTGAATGTATGCACCAGGTTGCTTAGATGGCCTTGTACCAATACAGGCGCATATAGTCTTATAAAGAAAATATACAGATCACAACGTGCTTCATAAATAACATAGAAGTTTAGCAGAGGTGTGATTAATGTGGTGATATCATCATAGTGCTGTTCGTCTAGTATCAACTCTATCAGTTACAATGCATAGATTACCAAAACAATACAGATATTGCATTACTATGTTTAACCATCCTATTAGAGCTTTTTTTTTTTTTCCTATTTGTAAAGAAAAGTGGGAGGAAAATGGACTACTTAAGAACAAGAGAAATACAAATTTTGTGGAAATGGTTACTTAGTGACATGGTTTAGATGATGGGATGGTGTTGGTAGGTTGATAAGTTAGGTAATAGGTTGAACTTGATGATCTATATGGTCTTTTCCAACCTTGTTAATTCTGTGTGTGTAATTCTGTGTATGAAAGCTTTTATATCTCAATATGTTCTCTGTAAAGTGAAGAGGAACAAAGGACACACTTGTAACATCTTAACAGAACTGATGCTTGAGATTTGCTTCTTCATTGTCTCCTGGTCACCTGAAGGGCTCATGACAGGCAGCAGATCTCTGTTGTCCTAGCCCTTCCACCTGTTACAACAGAGCCCCTTCTCCTCTCTGAGCCTATTGTGACAGCATTACGAAGTCAGGGTGTTGCGAAAACTTCCAAAAGAAACAGTTAAAAAGTGGCCGTCGCCATGTGCTCAAGAGAACAACGTGGGAAAACAGAGGAAAGCCGAGACTCTGCTCCCGAGAAAGGAGAAACTCTCCACATGCTTTCAAGAACTGGATACATCTAAGACTCACATGTGAGTTAAAAGACCATGAAATCCTGAGAGTCTGGCCACGGGCTTGCTATCAGGAACAGGAGTTATAGAAGGGATTTTTGGGTACTGTAGCTGTTCGCTGTCTGCTGCACACGTGGTCCGGCAGTGAGTGTGCCAAAAAGACTTCACCACGTGGTAAACTCGAATCGTGACACTACAGCCACAAAGAATTCTGTTTCTCCTTCTCCAGCCAAAAAACAGCCCAGCTGAAACCCTCCGCACCAGGGGAGCACGCATATATGCTGGTGACCACCGAGACCACTGGAAAACACCCCGTCGCATTCCATCAGCCCTGGAGTAACAGACACTGAAATATTGTGGTGGTAACCTTTTCCTATGCTTAACATAATTCTTAGCTTTTTTCCCAACTTTTTCTGTCTTTCTCTTCCCTTTCTCTATGCTTTAGTTTATAGATAAATAAAATTAATTTGTTGTTTTAAGATTCAACATCTAGTCTCGTTTGTACTTGAATTTTGGTTATGGGAATTTAATAAAAAACTCAGTTACAGTTTGTAACAACACTTCACATACTTCCTGACTTAAAAAAAAATATTTCAGTTTATCCACTTGTAACAGCTTCATCTTTAAGGAATTTGCTATTTTCCCGAATTATTATTGGATTGGACAAAGGGAAATCAAATAGATGTGTCACATTATACAGAAAGTAGTAATTTCACTCTAGGGGCTACAACTCAAGAGGCCTGGCTTTTTTTTGGTCTTCCGAAGAAGGAATTTGGACATGCTTGTGCAGAAATGCCCTTTTGCAGACACACTCTCCATCAGCTGGCTGCAAGGCGTGCAGTCCCTCTGAGAGAAGAGGGCATTAAAGATCAGCCTGTCTTACAAAAGCATTTCTGTGGAGGACAATTAAGCATCTGTTCCAGTTGCACAGTGGACTAGACAGAAGTTGAAGCTCTTCCAACTGTTTTTGCTTTTTAGACTGTAGGACCAAGCCTGAAAACGTATAGCAAATAAAGGGAAACAGGAACAGTGTATGTTTAATATGGCTTCACAAAGAAGCTGTGGATTATTCATCACTGCTTCAGTTTAATACAGCATACAGCACTACCAAAGCCATTCTTGAATTAATTTTGTCTGTGCCTGGTTTAAAAAGAAAAATAGAGATACTGCAAAATGAAGACCAGTGAGCTTGTATGTACCAACTAAAGCAAAATTAGGGAGGAATTAACTAGACTTGTTATATAAAACTAAAAAAACCCCAACCAAACAGAAAACTACCACTAAAAAACCACCAAAACCCCATCAAAACCCCAATTCTTTTTGATCCCTTTGTCTTTAGAAATGATTTGAACAGTAGAGAAGCTGTTAGTATTCACTGTTGGGCTGATTATATTGGTTATTACCAGTAGGTAGTACATCTCAGGATACTCATCTGTACTCCATCCCTTACACACATCCCTTCCTGTGCTAAGACTTGCTGAAAGTCTTAGCTGAAACCATTACCTTCATCTGGGTCAGGATTTTACCAGCTGTCTACCTCTTGACCTTGACCTTAGTCAGGATAAAGTCACAACTTTAGCTTGCCTTTGGACAAATAAATTAATCCATAGCACTTTTTACAAAAGAATTTACATAAGAATTACAAAGAAACAGTGCATAAGAGAAGGGGGAACAGAAATCCAACCCAGACAGACATCTTGCACAAAAGATGTTCTTATGTTCTCTGCACTGGTGAGCGCCAAGGCTGAAGCTACACTGAACCTTAGCTCCAGAACAACTCAACTTGGGGACTCACAGTCCTACAGCTAATCCCAGCAGACTCACAGATTGCTTCCAATTAGGGAAAATGTTGTTAGGTTGGAAACACAGGACCTAGAAGGCTCAAATATGAGAGGAGCTGAACATTTTCTTTCATTAGTTGGTTAAAATGAAGTGTTTGCCAGCTGAAAAATTGTGATTCTGTATGTACTGAGAGATCCAGGGAAAAAACTTGAGCTATAAAAGCAGCTTTTTAGAATTCCACATTAAAATGTTCTAATTCCTTGCCATATTTCACTTTTTTCCATATTGAAAACATGTGGATATCTATTTCAGTTTTTTAATTAAAACTGAGTACTTGAAAAGATTTTTTTTTAATTACATTAAAGGTCCATAATTTAATAAGTACAGCAAGTAACACAACAGGTTGCTTACACTACCTATTGTCCAGAAGATAAACTCAAGGAGATTCAGCAGCCTTATACAATACCCTTGTTATATATGCAACATCTGAATTGCACCAATAAAGGAAATTAAACCAGGAAAAATCAGAGTTTAATATGCCACAAAAAAAAAAAAATTGCCCTCCTCCCTAGAAGTGAGAGAGGTAATATGCATTGTGTAATTCTAATTAGTGTAAATAAGCCAACTTGAAAACGCTACTGAAAAAACTAACTTGATCATAATTTTTTTCCTGTGAATTTCTTAAAACAAATTCTTTTGGCTTGGGTTCCATACTCCTTGTAAATTTGGTACCGGAGCTCAGCTGTGGTGCCTTGTGAAAAGGTTTGAGTCACGAAAAAAAAAAAAAAAAATCAAAGAGAAGGCTGTTGCACTAGGCAACACAAAGCCTGTTTTTTTAAGTCAATAATGTGCACACCACCATATCACAACTATAAATAGTAACAGCTAGAACACCGACGTGTCTCTCTCTGTATAGAGTTCTTTTTCATGGCTTTCAGGTCCTCTTGCTTTTGTCACAGAGCAGCTCTGCTGGGTTTTTCCAGGACCACAGACAAGTGTTAATTAATAGGGACTCTAGGCTGGTCAAACCATGCATGCAAGTGCTATGACTTACAAGGTGAAGTCTACAATTCCCTGAAAGAAGGTTGTAGTGAGGGTTGGTCTCTTCTGCCAGGTAACAAGTAATAGGATAAGAATAAATGGCCTCAAGTTGCATCAGAAGAGCTTTAGATTGGATATTATAAAAATTTTTCTTCCCTGAAGCAGTGGACAAGAGTGGAACAGGCTGCCCAGGTAAGTAATGAAATCACTGTCACTAGGAGTGTTCAAAAGGTATGTGAATAATGGACATGGTTTAGTGGTGGACTTGGCGGTGCTGGGTTAATGATTGGACTAGATGATCTCAGAGTTTTTTTCCAACCTTAATGGTTTTATGATTTTAAGTTTCCCAATAAAAAATATCCTAAGAAACAAAAAGCCTCGCAGCAATCAGGTCATCTGTGCAACTTTATTTAATTGACTTGAAATTAATGCTTTGGAGTTATTTTTACAGGTCAGGCAGCAGTTTGCCAGGTGGTACCACTGCACTGACATGGAGGACAGTGGCAACAATGCATCATTGGATTGATCAGCCTCAGCCTCACTGCAGCAATGTTAATGCATTAGGTCTGTGGCCAGCAATTCGCTAATGGAAGCAGACGTGGGAAACAAACTCATCTGCCAGGCTGCTTCAATAGGTAACTATAGGCAGAAGGAGGAAAGATGCTGTTTCAGTTACTAATTTAAAAGACATCTGGGAAAAAAAGTACCTGGCTGATAGGGATATGTTTCTTCTACACTTAGGCTGAAAATGTTCCTATTAGACTCTAAATCCAGGAGATTGGCTGTTTCTTGTTTCATTAGAGTGATTGAGAATGAGTCTGAAACTCTAAAAGTGTATTGCTTCCCTCCCTCTTCATTTATCTCAGATTGCATATTTCTAGTATTAAATACAATGTGTTTTTAAACGCTGATGTGAAACGTATTTTGTGGCTGGGTGTTCTGTGAAATTAATTAACTGTACTGCATCAGACCAGCCTAATCTTGTACACTCTTTTCAAGGAAGATCCTCCAAACAACTTGTGAAAAGTTACTAAATGGGTGTTGGCATAGCCAATGTGCTTGTGCTAGAAGAAAAAGTTCTCTAAGTTATGTGTCAGTGAGCCTAAAATCTGCTTAGGCCTCATGCTTCAAGAAACACTGAGATGAGGCCTTCTTTTGTATTCTGACAACCATAAATGAAAAATGTTATTCTAT
The DNA here is from genome assembly GCA_013400695.1 of Neodrepanis coruscans. NCBI lineage: Eukaryota > Metazoa > Chordata > Aves > Passeriformes > Philepittidae > Neodrepanis > Neodrepanis coruscans. Next base: position 63,580 of record VYZS01070810.1, on the reverse strand, counting down.
TATCTTTAAGACTAGTAATATGCCAACCAATCACATAAACAGTAGGGGCGCATGATCGGGACCCCTCAACCAATGACTTTGTAAGATTCATCGCGTAATCATACAAGAAACATAAAAATCAGTACTTGATGTAATAAAGTATTCCTTGCTTGTAACGCAAATGTGGCCTGTGTCAGTCTGCGTGTTAGCTTGGGATCATGCCAATATAATGCCATAAATGGGTCAGATTTTATTCATATCTAATATATCAAGCAGTGTATAGAAAACTAAAGGTCTTTATTACTAAGACTTTTCTGCCTTCTCACCTGTGTTGCACTTGTGACACCAATTATTTAGTTAAAATTGAAATTTTGAAATAGAATTTAGGATTTTATTATCCGTTCATAAAGTCTACTCTCTTTTCAGCTCTGACTCATTCTCCTCATTTAGTAATAATCTTGGAAGAATGACTTGATTTGCAACTGAAATACAATTGAATTTACTTGTAACTTAAATTAACTATAATTATGTTTTACAAATGCAACTTACAACAGAAAAATGCTTCTTTCAGAAACTCAATAGTAATTTCTCAGCAATTTCTTCTCTGTAATTAAGATGGACTTGATTAAAAAAATCATGCTAGACACGCCTCGAAGACAGTACTTGTATACAAAATTATATAATCTGCTGCATCATAATTTAACTCACACCATTTCATACTCAGCTTTCTGGTTTTGAGGCTTCTCACCAGTTCATTTGCCTCATTTCTGAGATGGCTATTGTGAGATCCTGGATCTTAATGTCCCTTCATTAATCCTTTGGGTCAGAACAAACCAGCTGATGTGTGTGTATGTGGCAAAGCCAGAATCCTGCAGCCGCACGGTTTGGCTTGGAGCACATGGCAGGCCGCCTGCTGTGCCCAGGCTGCCCACAGAGCACATGGTCCAAGATGGCCAAAGCACATCACCCAGGACCATGTGGCTGCCTGTCCATCAAGGAAGGCCTGTCTGGCAGCCCACCCACACCACACCCCCTGGAGCTCCTGACTGGCTGCAGCATCTCTCAGTCTGGCTGGGAGGCCTTTGAGTAGTCAGTGGACGAGAATGGCCACATGTTGTGGGATGGAAAATANGGTTTAAAGGCCACATTTTTTCCATCAGCACTGAAATCCCTTCCTGGGGTGGGGAAGGGAGGGGGAGGGGGGCTCGCGGTTTCTAACTGTCTGAGTGTTTTTCTTCAGAAAGCCGAGTGGAGGCTCGTGTTGCTGTAGGTCCTCAGGTCGGTCACGGGCCTTCTCTAATTATCCCGGCGTCTCTTCCGGAGCCCCGATAGACAGACCAGCACTACTCCAGAGCATTCCCATCCCAACATGGGCTTTGGGAAAGCTTAATTTGTCTGTTTTTGCCCTTTATTGTCAGTTTTCTGTGCGTGTGAAATAAACTGTGTTACTTGTGTGTTTTTCTTTTTGGGTGTGTGTGGCTTCTCTCGGACATCTCTTGTCAGTATCACGTTCTTTAGTGGTAAAACCACGACACCACAGCAGCCAAATCTTATACAAACAGCTGTAGGGGGACTTCATTTTGGAGGCTGTATGTGGGAGTCAGTTGAGGACTTAGAGTTGGGCCTGCTGCTTGGATATCTGGCAACAGTGATTGCAGTTTTCTATGAATGTTTACACACTGTATTATATAATACAGTGTATGTACATGGAAGTGCTGGTCATATTGTGTCAAGATGTATTCACAGAGAACAATCATATTCCTTCTTCTCAGATGACAGCCGTAGCTGGAGGGACTCAGGCATATTTGCTTTGGATTGGCACTGCTCTCAGAGGGGTGCCTGCAGCAAGTGTCCTCTGCATGACACCCTGCCTACTATTCTGGTCACGGCACAACACAGCATTAAAAGCTGGTTCAAACACTAATATAGAACTTCTAACATTGAGTATAAGAGATGAGAGTGCTGGATAAAATGAAACTAAAATACCTCAACCTTATCACAACTAAATTCTGTTTTGACCTTCCTCAGATTAAGTATTTCAACAGAATCTGAACCAAAAATAATAATTAAAAAAGGTTGTTTTTGGCAAATGAGCCCTTTTGGAGTTGTTTTGTGATGCATTCTGATCACTTTTAGTGCAAAGATAGGACAGAAAGCTCACTACAATAGGCCAGCAGGATCAAAGCATTAGATGTAAATCCTGTCATCACTAGGAAGGTAACAGCATATCTACTTTTATCCATCTCATTACTAGGCATTTTGCTCATCTTTCACCAGAAGACAAGGATATATGTGTAGTATACAAAGATGTGCCCCCAAGTCAGCTGGATTCATAGCATTTGGAAATCAGACATACAATGAGAGGGGTTTAATTACTTTCAATAATAACATTTAAAACCAGTACACAATTATTCAAATGTTTTAATCAGCCTTAAAAATTTAATGGCACAGGATCCTTGTGGTTCAAATAGATGTCAATATGCCCACATGCAGATTGCCGCTACCAGCAGATAATATTGCTTGCGTTTCTTAGTAACTGATAAAATTGTTAATTTATAAGGAGGAAACCTCATTGAGTAACCTTAGCTTTATATTAAGATCCTTGTAAAGATACAGTCCAAGATGTGCCATACATAACCAGAGCAAGCAAAACTCAGGTTAGACCACTGCTCTTCCTAATTACCTGTTTTAGAATGACAAAATCAAAAAAATTCAAAGCAAACGATATAGTTATGGATTAAAATAATATCTTCTGTATTTTTAAATTTGCACACATCTTTTCCTTTTTACTGGAGGCCTGCTTGGTGCTTAGCAACTATGAGCTATCTGAACTGTTCATTACAATCACTGCCATCCAATGAGAAACTTGGAGAAAAAAAATTAAAAGGTTATGGAACAAGCACATTGGAAACTATTATATGAAGTCATGAAAATGATCCAGAATTAGCCAGATCATCCCATGTACTGCTACTGATTCAGAATACAACACAAATTCCATTTCACTCATATGTGGGTATATTTCAGATATATATAAAATATACGTGTGTACATATACGGGGGGTTGGTTTGGTTTTTTTGCTTACAGTGGTCAGCGAGCACAGAGGAGCTAAGTGGGTAGGTTACTATAGCTGATATCTAGAATGACCTTCAAGGTAAAAAAGCAAGGAATCCCTCCAATCACTTGAAGCTGAAAAAAAAAATTAAAAACACTTTTTCCTCACAGCAGAAAAATTAGTGGCAAAAAGTCACCACTCTTTCTAAAATTAAAGAAAAACTTGGTAAATACAAGGATCACATCCATACTTAAAGCTGTGTAAAACCACCGTATTGAAAGCATGGGGCCAATAAATACCATCTACTGAAATCCTCGAGAAAGGAAGCAAAACCGAGAAAGGAAGCTACATGGTACATTAACAGAGGCAGCCCTGTGAAAATTGAAGATGCATGTACAAATGCACAGAACAAAAAAGACCATGAAGTCTTACAGACTAAAACCTAAACACAGTGAGGCAGATTAAAATACTTTGAGGGCCGATTGATAAAAGGTATCAAGAATACATCTACACAGACATAGATTGATTGCAGAGTCAATTGATCATAAACTATGAAGAGAAGATTTATTTTTTGCACAGCTGTTCACTCTTGGAAGAGTCCTGTGTCAGAACAAAAAAAAAAAAAATGGTGGGGTTGGTCTTTTGTGGGATTTTTTTTTGAGTTACTAGAAGATCTGTCTGAGATTGAAGTAACTGTAGAATAAGTTATGAAACAAATTGACAAAATCAACTTTACAAATTGCCAAGAACAGATGGTATTCACCCAGGAGCTCTAAAGGAACTCAAGGATGAAATAACTGAATTATCAGGGATAGTATGCAGCCTTTTATTGCATTACTAAATGAGAACACTAAAAACATGATGTCAGTTTTTAACAAACAGTTTTAAGGGAATGCCATGCCTCTAGACATGTAGTGTGCAAGTAAATAGCAACTTCAAATAAAAAACCCTCAAAAATAATATGCATTTGAATGATCAACTTCAGAAGTCAATATGGCTTTGAAGAAGTTATGCCCTTCAAAACTGTATTTTGAAGGGGGCAAGAAATTTTGTGGATAAGACTGATAAAGCTGAAAATATCTACTCTGATTTCCAAAAGGATACCTTACTAAAGTTGTAGAAACAAACAAATACAGCATAAAAGAGGAAGGTGTTAGTGTAGACAAATAATCAGTTGAAAGCACTTACAAGTTGAAAGTAAATGGTCACTTCTTACTGACTAGCAGTTCTACCTGAACTCATGCTAGTTCTTGTCCTGGTGAAGGACCAGAGAGAGGTTAAGCAATGCAGCAAGAAAGTTTTCTTATTTTGTAAATTTTAAGGATAAATAACAACAGAAAAACAGCAGGGTCAGAGAGCTGACTGAGCCATAAAGGAGTAGCAGAAATTCAGTGTAGGTGATAATAAATGATGCATAGAAGAAAAAGCACAGTTCCAGGTTCACATATAAACAGTGGTCCTTACCATTTTGCTGACCATTACCACTCAGAAGTGGTATCTTGAGACTATGACAGAAATAGGAATATAATCTATCTCTACATAAATGTAATAGGAAGCTTCATGAACACACCAGCTCAGTTCTTTGCAGTGATTAAAAACTAAAAGTTTAGGCACTATTGGGTAATAAACAGAGAAAAAAATTAGACCTATGTGATGCTATGTGATGTTCATTCAGATCATGAATACTATGTGCAGTCTTCTCATCTCTTGTGTGAGTCTGAAACAGATTCAGAGGCGAGAAGCAACAAAGAAAAAGGATACAGGATCGGACTGCTCAGCCACAAAAAGAGATGACAAAAGGGGGTTATGAAAGAGTTGTACAAAATCATGAAGCTCATGAATAAGTTAAAAAGAGATCACTTGTTTGCTCTCTTTGTCAATAAAATAAATGAGGCATTAAAGAAAGCTGTTTGGAGCCAGGTTCAGAGCAAATAAAAGGATAAGGTTCATTTTTACAACACCCTTTAAGATAATAATAGCTGTAGCTGGGAGAATATTCAGGGTTACTCATGTTTCTACTCTTTTCACTTCCACATGCCTCCATTTGTGACCACTGGAGTAGGCAGGATGGTAAGCCAGACACTTAGTCTAACCTGAAGGGTTTTTTCTATTCTCATATGATGATGCATGACAACTCACTTCTATTTTAATACAGATACATCTGAACTATAGACCTAGAACAACAGCTTATCTACATAACACGATAAATACTGTTCACCACAACCTAGAGCTTTTCAAGAAGGAGGTGTCATGGATTTGAATACCATCTCTATAAAAATATACATGTAACAGAAGAGGGATCTCTTGTAATTCTTTTACTGTACTTTCCTCTTGGCAATTGAAGATCAGATTTTCAGTTGCTAAATATCAGTGGAGCTTCTGTCATTTCACTGCAGCTCCACAGGAACACTCATCAAAGGTACTCCAAAAGTGAATATTGGTTCTCTCTGCCCTCATTAATTAGGTAATGCCTGAGAATGTTCCTGGGAATGGGAATGGTCTATATTGTTAAGTCTTTACCACGGTCTTATATCAAACAGCACCATACCAAAACCTCATAGGCGTACTTCTAAACCTAAAATGTTCCAGGGACCCCTGCCAGGCCACTTTGCACATGGACATGCTACTTTAAGTCAAGGGAGAAGACAGGATCTTTCCACTAAAGAAAAGAATGAGGAAAGGGAGAAGGAAGGGAATCAATGCAAGAAAGAGATGGTTAATACTCATTGTCATAAAAATTCATGTGGTTGTTGCAATTTCCATCCCACAGATTTTTCTCTTACCTTCCTGCCTTAGTACCCTGGCAAGCCCTATAACTTAAACACTTTGGTCTTTCTCTTCAGCTGGTCTAAGGACAGCAGCCCTTCACACATGTAATGGTTTGCTTGAAATCTTGAAAATCCCTCTTTTTCACATTACCACATCATCTGCAGCCTCCTGGGTATATGAGTATATGGGTATATGAAACAAGACCAGTTTTTTTCATTGTTGTTCTCTGTGCAAATGCCAGAAAAGCTGGCAAATTTCAGGAATATCCCAGTATTTACAGTATTCCAGTATGCAATGAACTAAGATTGCATTAGAGGTAGCATATATAGAAGAACTCCACAATGACCTATAGATAGTATGCAGCCTACTCACCCATTCAAAAGAGTGTATTTATAGCTTGTCTTTTACTGTCAACTTCTAAAGACTATCTGTTGGATAACACACATGCTCTGTGAGCAAAGCTTACGTGGCCAGGGAAGGACTGGATATACATCTGTCACCCACTCCAGGAGAGAGCTATGCAGCTGTAAACAGTAAGCCACTGATATGTAGTAAAGAGATGAGAGATCACCAGTCTCAACTGACTGAAGTGTGTTTTCTTTTGTTACAGATGAGCATGACACCATCTATTGATTCGAAGGAGCTCTCTAGTATCCCTGCCACTCTCCACAATCCTCTAGATATCCCATTCATTAAATGTGTGACTCTCTCAAAACTGGTGAGAAGTGGGTGAGTAAAGCTATTTGTCTGATTTACACTCTCCAGAAGTTTTGGTGACAGATATGAACCAACTGAAATCCTGAATATGATGGAGACCGAAGTCTTTATGCTATTAATATTTCTATGGATTATTTTGCAATGAAACAATAATATAGGAACTTTCATAAATAGAAGAATTGACAGCAAATTGGGTTCAGTCCAAGCTAATCAAGTAAACTTTAGCAACAACATCACATACCACGAGCTCCACACTGAATAAGTAAAGAAATCAATATGGTCTCCCAGTATAAACTTTAACAAATATCATCCCAATAAAACTAAAAAAGCCAGTCTAGGTTTTATGTGAAGATGCTACAGTTTTCTCTCATCTCATTAGAAGGTGTAGAAATCCTTCTCTTATTTCAGACACAGTTGTCTCAGTGCCTATTCAAGCCTGCTGGGTATTGACTAGCCCAGCTGAGATTCTTTCCAGCTCTCCTGTTCTCTGCTCTTAGGAAACTCCACCCAATTAATATAGCTCAGTTTATGAGCATATGAAGACATTAAGACTGTTGAACTTTTTGTAGTTCCTGCATGATTTAATCTGGCATTTATCTGTATATGATGAAAGGCTCTTTTACACAGCACTTGAAGACAAATATTTTAGCTATGTTATGCAGAAAATTCACACTTTTTGAGGTAGCTCAGAAACAGTATCAATTACTGGCTCACTCTTAAACTGTAATGCTTTAGGCACTTGTACAAGTTACATTTAACCTGAGTAAAATTGATCCTTCTTTTCCAAAACGTGTCAATATATAGAAATATAATCCCAATTGTAGGCAAGACCTCACTCCAGTTGTTCATTCCACTACCATGAGCAACCTGCTCTGAGCAATTCTGTTCCCTCCCTATTCCCTGCAGCACAGAGGACCATCTAGACCCATCAAAGGCTGGGGGTTTGTTGTGGGTGAAAATGAAAGTAAAACGGGTCTTTTTTTTCCTGCCGTGTGGGACTCAACGGGTTGGGGGGGAACCCCCCGGTGGCCGTGCGAGCCAAGAGCGTGCCCAGGGGCCGCGGGCGTGCTGGGGCTGGGGGCGCGCCATGGGGCTGCAGGAGTGACCACGGCAGTGGCGCGTGGTGACTTCCAGGGGGTGGGGAGCTGCTCCCGCTGATCCCCTGCGCTGGTGGCCATCGTGGCCGCCGCCCGCGCTCCTCCTTCCTCCCTCGCTACCCACCGGCAGCGCCGGCCGGGCGTCGTCGTCGTTGCTTGGTGCGTGTGTCCCTCAGAGNCTTTTTCACATTACCACATCATCTGCAGCCTCCTGGGTATATGAGTATATGGGTATATGAAACAAGACCAGTTTTTTTCATTGTTGTTCTCTGTGCAAATGCCAGAAAAGCTGGCAAATTTCAGGAATATCCCAGTATTTACAGTATTCCAGTATGCAATGAACTAAGATTGCATTAGAGGTAGCATATATAGAAGAACTCCACAATGACCTATAGATAGTATGCAGCCTACTCACCCATTCAAAAGAGTGTATTTATAGCTTGTCTTTTACTGTCAACTTCTAAAGACTATCTGTTGGATAACACACATGCTCTGTGAGCAAAGCTTACGTGGCCAGGGAAGGACTGGATATACATCTGTCACCCACTCCAGGAGAGAGCTATGCAGCTGTAAACAGTAAGCCACTGATATGTAGTAAAGAGATGAGAGATCACCAGTCTCAACTGACTGAAGTGTGTTTTCTTTTGTTACAGATGAGCATGACACCATCTATTGATTCGAAGGAGCTCTCTAGTATCCCTGCCACTCTCCACAATCCTCTAGATATCCCATTCATTAAATGTGTGACTCTCTCAAAACTGGTGAGAAGTGGGTGAGTAAAGCTATTTGTCTGATTTACACTCTCCAGAAGTTTTGGTGACAGATATGAACCAACTGAAATCCTGAATATGATGGAGACCGAAGTCTTTATGCTATTAATATTTCTATGGATTATTTTGCAATGAAACAATAATATAGGAACTTTCATAAATAGAAGAATTGACAGCAAATTGGGTTCAGTCCAAGCTAATCAAGTAAACTTTAGCAACAACATCACATACCACGAGCTCCACACTGAATAAGTAAAGAAATCAATATGGTCTCCCAGTATAAACTTTAACAAATATCATCCCAATAAAACTAAAAAAGCCAGTCTAGGTTTTATGTGAAGATGCTACAGTTTTCTCTCATCTCATTAGAAGGTGTAGAAATCCTTCTCTTATTTCAGACACAGTTGTCTCAGTGCCTATTCAAGCCTGCTGGGTATTGACTAGCCCAGCTGAGATTCTTTCCAGCTCTCCTGTTCTCTGCTCTTAGGAAACTCCACCCAATTAATATAGCTCAGTTTATGAGCATATGAAGACATTAAGACTGTTGAACTTTTTGTAGTTCCTGCATGATTTAATCTGGCATTTATCTGTATATGATGAAAGGCTCTTTTACACAGCACTTGAAGACAAATATTTTAGCTATGTTATGCAGAAAATTCACACTTTTTGAGGTAGCTCAGAAACAGTATCAATTACTGGCTCACTCTTAAACTGTAATGCTTTAGGCACTTGTACAAGTTACATTTAACCTGAGTAAAATTGATCCTTCTTTTCCAAAACGTGTCAATATATAGAAATATAATCCCAATTGTAGGCAAGACCTCACTCCAGTTGTTCATTCCACTACCATGAGCAACCTGCTCTGAGCAATTCTGTTCCCTCCCTATTCCCTGCAGCACAGAGGACCATCTAGACCCATCAAAGGCTGGGGGTTTGTTGTGGGTGAAAATGAAAGTAAAACGGGTCTTTTTTTTCCTGCCGTGTGGGACTCAACGGGTTGGGGGGGAACCCCCCGGTGGCCGTGCGAGCCAAGAGCGTGCCCAGGGGCCGCGGGCGTGCTGGGGCTGGGGGCGCGCCATGGGGCTGCAGGAGTGACCACGGCAGTGGCGCGTGGTGACTTCCAGGGGGTGGGGAGCTGCTCCCGCTGATCCCCTGCGCTGGTGGCCATCGTGGCCGCCGCCCGCGCTCCTCCTTCCTCCCTCGCTACCCACCGGCAGCGCCGGCCGGGCGTCGTCGTCGTTGCTTGGTGCGTGTGTCCCTCAGAGATGGTCCGCCAGAGAGCGGCTGCTGCCGACTGCAGCATCCCCATCTCAGGGCCCACCTGCCACTTCCATGTTGCCTGTTCCGCAGCCGTGTGGCGGTAGTGGCGGCACCGGCGCCCATGTGCCAGCGGCGGTGCCGACAGTGGCGACAGCCCGGCAGCAGCGGCCGCGTGGCGCTGAGGGCGCCACCATTACTGGAAATGCCCTCCCGGCCCACACGTCGTCTCCGGACGGCCGCGGCGTTTCCCATGAGCAACCGTGCGCATGAGGGCTGCACGGGGGCCCACAACGCTGGGTACCCAATCGCAGGAAAGGCCGGCCCCTAGGGGCCATCTACACATGCGCAGATTGGGGCCCCCTATAAAAAGGGGAGAGCAGATGCCATTGCTCTCTCTCGGCGTGGATTCACCGTGGTGGCAGCATCGTCCTCCGTCCCTGTGCACGCGGACGGGCTAGTGGCACTGCGGCAAAAGCACGGTGTTGGTTTGTCCGAGGGGGTGAGCTGTTTCTTTTTTCTTCGGGATCACGTTTTCTCATGATTATTTTTTCTGGAGGGGTGGACTTCTCTCTCTCGGGATTGCACTTTTCTCGTGATCTCCTGGGGGGCGGACTTCTTCCTCGGGGGTTGTTTTTTTCCCTTGTGGTTTTTTTTTCTTTCCCCGGGGGGCGGGTGGACTGGCGATTATCTGCGGCTATTGCCCGGGTTTAAAGACCACATCTCTTCATCAGCACTGAAATCCCTTCCTGGGGGGCTGAAGGGAGGGGGAGGGGGGCTCGTGGTTTTCTAACTGTCTGAGTGTTTTTCTTCAGAAAAGCCGAGCAGAGGCTTGCGCTGCTGTAGGTCCTCAGATTGGTCGCGGGCCTTCTCTAATTATCCCGGCCTCTCTTTGGGAGCGCAAGAGAGACCAGCACTATTCCAGAGCATTCTCACCCCAATGCGGGCCCTGGGAAAAGCTTAATTTGTCTGTTTTTTTGCACTTTATTGTCGGTTTTCTGTGTGTGTGAAATAAACTGTGATATTTGTGTGTTTTCTTTCTTTTTGGGTGTGTCTGTGGCTTCTCTCGGACATCTCTTGTCAGAATTGCTATTTTAAGTGGTAAAACCACGACAGGGCTCGTATCTGAAACGGAGTTCTGGGACTCACGTCAAGATAGCAACATAGACACTCAAAATCTCTTCCTAACCTTGTGGGCAGAGAATCCAAGGGAATTTCCTTTCTGCCGGAGGTATTGCTTTGCACATATACTGGTTTACATCTTTGATAATGTTTGGTTTTTTTGTTCTCCCCCTACTGTCTTGAGAGCTGAAGAATCCACTTTGGTCAGACCATTTCCCATTTCAGAGACAGCCTGGCTAATCTCAGGGCAGTCTTTACACACTATCCTACATCTTTTGATCTTGAATAGAAAGGAGAGTGCTTGGTAGATGCCGTTCTTACTTTGTCAGTTTGTCAGTTTAAGGAAGGGGAAAAAAATATGTCTACCATCTCAAGAGTCAAATAATATAACCAATGTGACAGAAAAAAATTAAGTAAAAATGCTGAAATAGAACTGATTCAAATAGAATTGACCATGTTACGTCAGACTTCAAAATCTGTTAGCTCTTTGCTGTAAGCATAAGAACATTTATATTTACCTTTGGAAGTTTTATTTCTTTTGCAAAGTAAACAACAGTTGGGCAATACAATTTCAAAGGAAGTGACATTTATTTTTAGGGTTTTTTTTACGTACATTCCTGCAACAAAAAGAAATTTAAAGTCAACATTTTCTTCCTGGCAAAACAGCCCTGGGTAAAGATGAATAAAATCTGAGATAAAAATAAAATGTAGCTATAAATGGACCTTTCCTTCTCGAAGAGCTTAAAAATTCCCAAATCAGAAGTAGTATGAGTGTAAATAAAAATTTTAGATAGGAGGGCCAAATATCTACTCTGTTCTGCAAAAGGCTTGTAAATTTCTCTTAACCAGAAACTTGATTCCAGGAAAAAAACCATTATCAGTGGTGAAAGCGAGGACTGAGAAAGGACACAAAAAATTGTTTTAAGTGGAGAATGGGTGTTTTCTAAAAATACTCCTAAAGCAAAACAACTCACCTCTACATCAGTTGGATGAGTCTTGAAGTGATTGAACATCCCCTTTCTTTCAAAAGCAAAATGTTGGGTTTGTGGTTTTGATTGTATTTTTTTTAATAAAAACAAAGGATGAAAGAGTCTGCCACAATGTCATTCTGTCATATTAACTTTACGGTAAAGTTAATGTGAAGAGACTATAAAATCATAGAACTATGCTGAACATTAAGACAGGAAAACCATAATTTTGGAAAAAGCAACCCCTTCAGTAAATAAAATAAACATAAATGTGAAAAAAATGCTGAGTTAGAGTCCTCTGTGATGAATGATATTCAGTAGAAACAAGCTGTTTTCCTCTACATGTGGAGGAGTATCTTGCATGACTTAGACATCTGAATATAGCATAAATATAAAGATCTTCCTCATTGCACCATAAGGTGCAGCAGTGCACCTCATTGCTTTTTGTACATATCAAGATTTCTGTCCTTGTTACTTCTTCCCAGCACTTCCCAAGTATTTAAAAAACAAACCTTTTCCTGGCCAGTCCACCCATCACAGCTTGCTGCGGTGCAGCACCGATGGGGTAATTACTGCACTACCCACCAGAATCACAGGGTTTTCCAGATTATATTCCTGGACACAGAGAAAAGCTTGAGAAAAGTTTTAGGAGTTAAACCCATTGCAGTGCCTTCTTAGCAAGGTAATAAAATGAGGAGTGATAATTATTCAACATTTCAAAGAAAACAACTCCTACCCTTGGTCCCAAACCTGTAATCATGTCAAGGTTGCTTAGCTGTATTAGAGAGCTTGGTCTTCATCTTTCAAGAGCATTCTGGGCACAGCAGCAGACATTTAGGTGCCTTTCCATTAAAGCAGCAAAGTTCTATTAGCATACCTGTCCTACTGAGGTTTTAGTTTTGCCAGAGAACAATTACTTTCCATATCTCTGAACTGTCATCCAGCCTTACAAAAGCAATCTCCCGCTTACGTCCCACAGATTCCTAAGAGCATAACTCAGTGTGGGGAACTCAGGCCATCAGTTCAGTAGAGGATCGATTCACTAGCATAAATTATTTCCAGACAAAGCATAGCATTCATATTCATGTCAGACAAGATCACGTCAGTATTACAACAGCTTCTTCTAGGATTTGCCATCTCACTGTGTGGGATAAGGTCCAGAAGAAGCAACCAAGGAAGAACACAGAATAAATGGGGTCCCTGTAAAGTGCAAGAAGCAGGGAACTGAAAACAAAGAGGAAATTTTAGTTCTGCCATCTAGTAACTAACTCCAAGTTGCATCTATTAATGAAGTACGTGATTTTGAAATGTCATATTATTGGGGTTATACTCACTAAAACAGAAAGCAAGAAGATATTAATGAGAGAGGTCACCTGCCTACACAAACAGGAATTCTGCCTAGTTTGGCCCAGTGCTATTAATGAAATCAAGACAGGAAAGGCTGGAATGGCATATGGCTGACAGATGCAAGCATGTAATTTGATGGTGCAGTGGAAAGAATGACTCAGTACATCATTATCAATTTAGTATTTTCTGATTTCTTAGGGAAAAGGCCTTACTTGTGGTTCAGCCATTTAAAAGTTAACCTTTCCATGAAGGCAATATGTATGTGGTGCTTTTCAAACGTAAGCTTTATCATACGTTACAGTACTATACAAGGAGATGGTTAGAAAAAACTATGGAGTCACACAGTGTGCGCCCAGGTTCAGCTTCAGTCTTGTCATTTCTAATTAACATTTGTCCAATCTGTTCTGAAGGAGCTTCACAGCTTCTGAAGCCTAAGAATACAATTCAATATCTTTGGTTTTAGGTTGTTGCTTTGTTTGAGCTTAGGTATTTTTCCTAGCATCTGATCTCTACCTCTGTTGCCACAATTAAAGCTCACTGAGCAAAATGCTTCACGAACTCGGAAGTTTCTCCTATATTTTTGAGGCAGTGAGATCACATTATTCCTTCACGATCTGTAAAAACCAAGAAAACACCCTTTCATATAAAGAATCAATCTTGATATCTCCTTCAGTTTTGAAACTGTAACATTGATAACCACATCCAGAGAGCAACTTATCTGGAGATAATAAATTTTTCATCCAGCCCAGTTTCCTAAAATCCACATTTCCCTAGTTGATTCACAAGTATTTAATGTCAAGTAATGTCAAAAGATCACTTTCTTTTTAGAGCATCATCATGCTGTCTAGGCAGAAATTTTAAGTTCACAGATAAATACTTAATGCTCTAGCTAAATTAACTGCAGGCTATGGAAGATGGATAATAGATCATTCAAACTATTTTTCAGTATTAAAAACTGTAGGCAGTGACCCTTTATGTCTTTTTTCTTGCTTCATCTTTGTTTTACAGGATGTGTCCCTTGAAGGAAAGCCCAGAAAGATTGTGGGATGGTGGTATAAAATTAAACAGGTCCACCTTAGTTTTTTGCCAGTGTATTTCAGTCCAATCCAGTCTCCTCTTTCACATCACTGAAGTTGTTACTTGACTTTCACTTGGCATTGCAAAGTGAGCAGCAGCTTGAATTCTGAGTCATCTGGCAGGGTTACTCTCTCCAAAACAGTAACCTCGAAGTTTATTCCTCTCCACCTTTCCTGACTATTTTTCCATCCTTTTAAACATGGATGGTTGTGGAAGAGTGAAAAATGAATTATTCTCTTCAGAAGTGAGTATACTACTTTTGTCTTCAGAAGAGTATGAGCTGTACCCTACATTAACATCTTAGGTATAAATCTCAAAAACAGGTATAGGTTTTCTTGCCTAGTAAATTACATACTACCTGGAGGATTAAATTACAGCAACCTGAAACATAGGGAAATGGGATTTGCTAACTAGAGTCAAGGTCCAATCTTAGTTTGTTTAGATTTAAACTACCTTAATCAATTATTTTCCAAAGAGAGATTTATCACATTTAGCTATAAGTATTTGCTTCATTGGTAGCTAATATACACATTTAGGAACTAGAAGAGCACTCTTCATTGGTAGCTAATATACACATTTAGGAACTAGAAGAGCACTCTACTAGATGTTAATTACTTGAAGTTTTTTTTCTCTGCTCCAAAATGTAGTTCTTAATCAGATACTTAGTTGTGTTTACACAAAGAATTTAGTGTATCCATCCAGAAGCTCACCTGTAAGCACTCAAGAGGTGATTCTTTAAGACTACTTTCTGTAATTGGAAATAGCTAAAGGCAGGTTTGTAGCTTGTGTACTGTCCACATCCCACGGGAGGCAGCTGAGTCTCTATGCATGTTTCTAGAGTGCAGTGAAATTCAAACAATAGCAAAGGAACACATCTCCTAAGGATTATCTTTTCTCTTAGCTGAACCTTTCTTCATGCAAGCAACCCACACGTGCACATGCACTAGCTCAAATATCCATACTGCTAAGGCAATGTACAGAATCCATGCTTCTAACGCACTCCATACCTCTTTTTAATTTGATTTCAGAAATATGGCTTCTGTACCATTATCTCATGTGCATCTACAGAATACCATAATACTTACTGTAAATTAACCCCATTAATGAGAGACTGTCTCACTAGCAAGCAACCAGCCCTTTTCAGCTAGGGTATACAGCTGTGGGACTTGTAGTGAAGTTCTATATGACTCACAGGTTTGATTTCCACACCCCTGCCGCCACTCCTCACTCTCACCTCTCCAGTAGCAAACTGACCCCGAGGGAAAAAATGTAGAGAGGGAGAAGTGGTGATATTTCTGCCTCACTGAATTCTGCACATGCCCCAACTTAAAAGCACTAATGGAAAAGGTGAGAGGCTGGAAAGTGCTCTGGCAAAGCTGCCTTTATGCACTGGCTCATACTGCAGAGGAATGGGTCAGGTATTGCTCTTGTAAGCTGTTACTCTTCCCATGCTGAAGCACAATATTTTCTGATCACTGCTCACATTTTGGCAGCTACAGAAAGAGGCTATGACTGGAGACTGGGTCGGAGGAACAGCCTTGAAGGAATTTGCTTGTTTTGCCTTCCATACAGCAAATCAGATTAACTCTAATTTAAGTTTGAAGATTTACATTAACATGTCATTTGTCTACATACCATTAAAAAAATATTCCTTGGGGTAGAAAGAGGGGCCATGTTTGGGGTCACTAATTTCAAAGTCTGGAAATGAATCAGCAGTTTTGAAATTAGACAGACTAACCAAGCACTGCAGGAAAATATGGCCTGGGACAGCTCTCCTGTTTGCCTCTCCTGTAAAACACACTACAAGCCAAGGCTCTTGTCTAAACTAATCCTTGGGTATTTCAGTAGAAAAGAAATAATTCAGGACCACATGCCCTTAGGCCGAGGTTTGCAAAAAATCTGATAATACAAGACTGCACCAAACAGAACGTCTGTGACCAAACCTTTGCTGGGAAGGGGCTGAATCACAAAAGAACAGAAAGGGGAGTGAAGCCCTGTGCCTTTATCATAAATTTACAGAATATGTCTGTGAGAGATCTGGCTGATTTATTCAGAAAGGTGGTTCCTAAGCCACTTCCTTGAATGAGATTGCCCTCTAATTTGTGGAGTTTCAAATAATGACATCTTTGAAATCCCAACCAAACTTGTTGACTGGAGACAAATTGTGTGCCAGGCCTGTATCTCTGTCAGCATGTCTTTGATGAATATAGTTTTTCTGGAGAACCTGAAAAGGCTTTCTTTCCCTCTGGCTTTTACACACCCTAGACTTTGGTCTTCAGAGTTCACATAGTGATCCACATTTCTGTGGTGTCCCAAGGCCTTGCCAGAAATTACTCCCTGACTAGGAAACAACAGCCATCCTGGTAGTGCATTACACTTAGACTCCAGCCAGCTATAGTGTGCTATCCAGGGACACTGGTGAAGAACAGCAAAATCAAGTTACAAATCACCAGCCCAGTTCAACCTCCTAATTGAGACTGCTCAGGCAGGCAGATATTTCTTAGTGAAGAAGCAACCATTGAAGCTGAAGGACTGGATTCTCACATGTATTCTCTTGCATCCAAAGGCTCTCTCTTGAGCTTTTGCATAATCATTTTTACACATATTAAATGCGTACATACTCTTCTCCCAAATAACAAGCCATAGGACTAGAAGAAATGGCCTCAAGTTGTGCCAGGGGAGGTTTAGTTTGAACATTAGGAAAAACTTCTTCACCAAAAGGGTTGTCAAGAACTGGAATATACTGCCCAGGGTAGTGGTTGAGTCTCCATTCCTTAAGATGTTTAAAAGACATGTAGATGTAGTGTTCAGAAACATGGCTCAGTGGTGGACTTGACAGTGCTGGGTTAATGGTTGGACTTGATGGTCTTAGAATTCTTCTCCTGTCTAAACATTTCTATGATTCTATGCCATCTTTAAATATGGGGAGGGAGAAGAAGGCAGGATGATTTAAGAACTCCTTTTTAAATTGCAGGTTGACTCTGGCCATGAACAATTCGCATTAACCCAGAAATATCTGATATACATCCAGACAAAGCCTTGCTGGTAACTTATCCCAAGTCTTTATTGCCCAGCAAATAACAATCCAGCAATGAGTACTTTTCCATAGAAGTCATACAGCCATTCCTCTTGTCCTGCAAGCAGATATTCCCCCAAGATATTTTTCCACAAGCTGGCAGTTATGGTGAAAGGCCAAATAACTAGTTGAGTTGGGTACTACCAATAAAATTCTTATAAGGCCTAAACAATCAAGTCCAAAACCAAAGCATAACAGGAAGGTAGTATACACTCTGCTGTCTCCAAATTTATAATACTCCATGTGATGTCAAAATGCTGCTAGATAACCAGGTGATGCCTTTTTTTTTTTCCTTACTGGTTCCAAGACATAGACTGAAAGGGTTAAGCATTATTACTTTGCAATTTCTACCCAAATGATTACAGAATAATCACTGTTTATAAAAATACTTCGCTATAAAAATGTGTTTTGCTCCCCTACTCCTCCAGCCTCTTCCTTTATGCACAGTAAGACTACATTTCTTTCAACAAAAATTATTGAACCTACCAAAATTAAATAGGAATAGAAACCCAGAATTGGACATTGACTGAATAAGATTTAAAAGGGTTTCTTTTGTGGTCTTTTGTTCATTGAAAGAGAAGACAGAGATGCTGAAAGTTTAAATATGTAATTGNTTTTTTTTAAAAATTCAAAATATGTATCTTGCAATGTATCTTGCAAAGTAAACTGTGACCACTAGGGTAGCAACACAATAGATCATAAACAGACTATAAATAGACTACTATTTTTAGAGCACTGTGCTTCTTAATTGCATATAAACTTACCCAGTTGTGAGCACTTTGTGAAGACTGATGAAAGAAAGCATTGTCCAGATTTCCACAGGGCATAGAGGCTTTACATTGTGTCTTGTGGATGGGTTGCTGACGTTAACTGGCAGAAGCAGGAACACAGCAACACAGGCATTTTTAAACGAGAAAGGATGAGAAGAATAAGGAGCCCTATTAGCTCTCTCCCTGCCCCCACCTGGAGCTCCCTCCACCTGGCTCAGCTGTGCTTGAATTTCAAGTAATTTACAGTGGGACCTGGATCACTACAGATTTGCATGTACCAAAGAGAATTGAATCCAGATGGGGAACATCCTAGTGAGATTCCTATAATCCAGCTTTTGTCTAACCAGGTATAGACCATGCTGATGACTTATGCATCACATACACAGCCTCGGTCAAACACTAACATCTTTTTTATCTTAGGAACAGTCATTCTGAGATGAAAAGGGCCTGTGTGTCTGCATCTGCATGTCTGCTCATCCTTAACAGACAGATTAAAGTGACTGATGTCACAATTTTAATAACAGAAGCCAGAATCACCGGGAAAATATTGACAAGTGAAATTCATTCACAGAGATTTTACAAGACTCTTAGGACAAAAACCAACCTTAATAAAGACAGGTACAATTAGCGAGAAAATTACTTGGTGTTACGTCTGTTTCTTTCCATCCATGGCACCAGTGTGGTAAATACTTCAGACTGGACTAGCAATCTTCTGAGAGATGCTACTTTCTTTCCCAGGGAAAGAATGATCACCATGAGCACCCTTTGGCCTTGCCTCTGGGCACACTTCCCTGCCTGCCTGTCACAGCCCTTCTCTGTTTTTCTCTAGTGTTGCTGCACCTGCAATGCTCTACCTGTGTTTCTACCTTGGCTTTTCAAGTGTTTCCACAGTTTTCCTGCTGGTGAGTTCCCTCTTGTTTCTAAGGTTTTCTCCCTGTCCTCTAAAGCTCCTCAGCTCTTCTTCAGCTACCTCCTTCACTGTCTCCATTAGTACTCACGGCCTCTCTGATGGATTCCAATATGGCTTTTGGACCAGCATCCTTGAAGGCATCAGCTTCCCAAAAGACAAGTCACTGACAAAA
>VYZS01070810.1:23438-34581 GCA_013400695.1 Neodrepanis coruscans | reverse complement strand
GCTGAGTAGGGCTTGATTTTGCAAACTCCACAGAGCTCCTGAGCCTGATCTATTGTATATTTTGATGCAATAATGAAGAAATTTTTAAAAATAAAATCAAAATAAGTGTCACAGTTCCTGCTTTAGACTACTGAATGCAAAATGAAGAAAAAGCAAGGAAACTGTCTCATGCTGGGAATTAAGATTATTTTAACATTACGGATACCCTACAGAAGGTACAATCCTATTTATTTCTGTGTGGATTAGCTTCCTTCTTTCCATTCCATTCCAGGAAGGAAGGATGGTTTTCTCATTAAACCTGAGTTTCCTAATTTATGACAGAGACTGAGTAGGATCTGGAACTCAAGTCATCTCCTGTTCCTTCAGCACTCCATCTGTAAAATATGGATAACATTTCTTTTCCCTTAGACTTGACCCTTGCATGTTTTGAGTGCAGTTTATTCCATGCATGTGTGTGTATGTAGACACATATTAAGAAATGTACAGACTGATTTTTCTGTCCTCTAACTGGTATTATAAAGCAAGAATAAATATATTTCTGCAAGGAGTAAGCATGGTGGACAATTCATTAACTCAACCAACCACTAGTCTACAAATGGACACCAAATAGACCTGTAAGCAGTGGTTCCCAGGACATGCCACAGCTAGCAGAGATGTTACAAAAGGTCTCAAGAAGATTTGTACCTCAGCATATTTAAACATTTAAAAAGAGCTTGTTTCCTTAAAGGAATTAGCCATTATTAGCCATACCTAACCAGTGGGATGGAAACCCCAAACACAACCCTCCCTAACCTGTTAGCTGAGTGCAGAAGCCCCTGTGCTGGTTACCCAGATGCTGTTGGACATTTTCATTCTGTGACACAGACAGAGAAAGACAGCTGGTCCCATCATCACTGCATTCCTTATGGCAGGCATTGCTTCAATCCTTGTGGATGCTATACTAGCTGATTCTTGTCTCACATACATCCTGAAAAAGCCTGTTTTTCAGACTTTCAGTCTGTATCCAGTCATTTTCTTCCTTCATCAACAATCTCTCATCGTTTAACTCTGGTCTGAGCTCCTTTATTCACAGCAGCCAACCTAGAGCTAGTCTTTTCTTCAGCTAAAAATATACCCTGATGTCAAGGCAAAAGCCTCTGAGGTCCATTTTGTATTCACTTCTGGCCTGAGGCAAGGCTTATTTTCACGTGGCCTCTTCACCAGGCCTCACTCACTTTCTCCTGCTAAGGCCTGGGTTCCATGGAATGACCTAATTCATTCAAGGACAGAGCTTTTTCTTAGCTAAGGTCAGAGCAGAGGTCCCAGAAAGGTTACCCCTGCTGGCTGGCACATCACTGTATGGAGCAGAGGAGGGATGCAGCACACAAGAAGCAGGGTTTCCCATGGAAGTATTTAGACAAGAGTCCCTTCTGAGCCAAAGAGACCCCAGGTTTATATTGAGGAAGGGTAACATAACCACTGGACCTCAACTGACTCAGTATTGGGACCAGCCTCCCATGAAATCCACTCCTGAAGCACCAAAGACTTCTCCATTTGTGAGCTGCTGATAACAGCTTCACTAGGAGCACCTGCACATTGCTGAATTCACAGAAGGGAATTAATTAAGTTGTTATACAGTGTTATATATAAGTCCCTGGATAACCCTGTGGGGACTGACTTGAAAAAAGGGCTTTACTCCCTGGTCATTTGCATCCACTTACTGCAACTGCAGTGAGCAGAGCCCTCATGTAAAGAAATCAGTTCCAATGACAGAAGAAGAAAAGTATTGGTAGTTCTTGCACGGAACACCTACAGAAAGGGAAGATGCTCTCAAATTGCATCAAAAGCTGTGCTGCACATGTATGCACTGTGCAGCAAAAAGCTCTTCCTTTGGGCAGAATGGAGGAACAAGGTAAATCTAGTGGGGATGAAATTAAGATGCATTTCAGAAAACTTCCTATAAAGTGAAGCTTGGCTGAAAGATTATGGTGAGACTGGCTCCTGAATTTCCCCCCAAAAAATTAAAGTGAAATAAGGACTAGCGACCAACAATTTAAGTATTAAGAACATTAGTGCTAAGTTGATTATTGGTAGACTTCACCGTATAATTCAAGAGACTTTTGCTGTTCAGGGAGGATGGTTATCCTGGTGCCTGCATAACAGTCTCCCGCTCCCAAACCCAGAAGCATCAAAAGAAATCCCAAACCCAGAAGCTGTAGTCAGAAAGCAGATGCTGAGACTAGCACTAGTGCAAGGGGTGTTTCTAATAGACATGAATTTCTTTCCATTTTTGTCACCAGTGTTTTTGCTCCCTAAGTCCTACATAATGTCCCAAGAACTACAATGCCTTGTGAAAGGCTTTGGAGTGCATAATCAGTTAGAGAGGACTAACTGACAATGTGAAAACCATGGTGATGAATCTTATTTTAAATATTTTTACAAGTGGAAGAGTAATCGGGCTTACTGTGGTGGTGATTTATGAGCTAGCTGACAGATGATAATTTATGATCTTTACTTACAGATCATGAAGTGTTTGCTGCCAAACTATCAGATATTTTTTAACTTGTGTAATCTAGGCTTTCCCTCTTGGGCTTGTTAGCAAAGGATGCCTGCCTACCCTAGGCATCTTCCAAAAGGAAAGATATAGTATGGGATAATTTTTGTGCAAGAATATGAAATAAAATACAATTTAACTTTGATGTCAAGCAAAAAAAATAATTTCAAGCTGGCTTTGTCATCACAGCAATTGAACAAATCAAATGTAGCTACTGGCCAAGAATTCAACTACTAAGGTGTCCCCTTTCTGGTCTTATCTTTGGGTCTGGATATGTAGAAGACCTCTCCCTTGACAATTCTCCTCCAATCTCTCTGAAATTCAAGCATCACTCTAATAGTGCTTCTGTTGATGTTCCTTCTCTGGGGCTCATGAAAGGTAGCTTTCTAAGCTGAGAATTCTAGTCTGTAGCTCTGTGGTCAGCCCAGGGCTGGTGCTGTGGACATATGACTTTCCTCCAGGGGTCTCTTTGTGGTTTTTGGGAAAACCAAGCAGCTGCATGATGCACAAAACTGGACAATCCAGGCACTCTTAACTCCAGATGCCATGCAGGATTTGGAGATGGACAGTCAGCCTGAATTTACTGCCACATACCAAGAGCAGAACTGATGGGGATGAGTTATTTCACCTTTTTCCCCAAGTTCAGAGCACAATCTGTTCTGTTACCAGGTCCATTTAGGCTACACAGGTAAATATTTGGCAAAATATCCTTGACCTTGCCACAATGTTTTCAAAATGTTTACTGAATTTTGGTGAAAAGAGACACATTCCGTTGGGAAATAACCAGGAGTATAACGTTGCTCTATTGATAACAGTGTTAAAATACCCAGTCCAATAAAAAAAATCAAAGTAAATTTGAGCTTTACAACACCACAGGAATTGATTAAATGTATGCCTACTTTTGACAGAGTGCTCTCTCTGCTCTTGAGGGAGCTCCTGGGGACAGGACTCCAGCTGGCTGTTCTGCAGCAAATAGTGCTGCTCACATTGCCAGGACCTCCCTGGATTTCATCAGACTGTCTGTGGCACGGCCTCTCCTCATTAGCACTGTCCTCATGGGGGAAGAGTGCTTCAACCCTCAGCCGGAAGCTGTGTGAGCAAAAAGCTTTCCACTTTTGCTCTTAAGAGGGAAAGCCTACACAGCGGCCATGTAAAACCGACAGCACCTCTGAGCCCTCCCCTGCCTCTTGCCACATCTCATCTGTGGACAAGCGGACAATCCAGCCTTTCAGCCCACCCATTCAGCTTTTCTGCAGCACGGCTGAATGCCAATTGCCCTGTGGCAACTTGCTTATTGCAGCCTTGAGGCAAACCCTGCTGCCATCCCAAGGCTCCTCACAGCTGGGACTGAAACAACCCCACCTGCCAAAAATTACACTCCTTTCTAGCCTGAGAATATCCCCTTTGAGGGTTGCTTTTTTCTGATCTCATTTATTTCCCTTCCCTATGCCTGTGATTATTCTCCCTCAAACCCTCTCTCTCCCTCCTGCCAGCATGCCTTCCCTAATTCCTCCCGCGACATTACCAGCCGGGATGATGAGCAGCTGAGCTCCGTATTACTGCTGACGCAGGCGGGTTGACAAATAAAAGCACGAGCATGAGCCCCGCTGGGTCTGCTTTTGCAGGGAGCGGGAGAGGGAGGCTGAGGGACTGGCAAATAGCAAGAGCTGGCGGCTCTTGATGCCCCTTCCCTTCATGGCTCTGGGCACAGAGAGATTCAGGAGAAAAACCCATATGCTTCACTGCCCTCAGTTTGCCAAGAGCCTCTGACTACCTGGCTGATCTGAGCCCTGCCCAGCACCCTCTTACATAGCCAGCTGGCAGCTTTGCGAAGGGATTCAGTGCTTTTTACTAGTTTTTTTTTTGTTGGTTGTTTTTTTTTCCCCCGCTGCATTCACCCTTAGGATAAAAACCACGCATGGCATGAATGCCCAAGGCCTGCTCTAGCAGAAAACACTGTGAAGGCAGTAGGAGGTGAAGTGCCATTTGAAAAACAAAGCATGCCCCTAGTTTATCTCCCAAAAAGAGGGACTGGATCTTCCAATTTTCACTGCCCATGGTGAGAGCATGGTTACAAGGCCATGTAGCTCCACTGCCTCCATCTACTGGCCCCTACATAACTCTTATGTTTTCCTGAAGTCTCAGTCCATGGCATCAGCTGAAGATATGGCAAATTCACCTTTGTCCTAAAAGAAAGGTGGGTTTCCAGTTCTGTAGTTGAAAATGTGCACTGAGTAATTACTGTCAGTAATTTTACAACATGATGATTTCTAGGTAACTAGATGCAGTCTGTTTTCCCTAAAAGACCAGCAGAACACCTTGAGCTGGGTTTGTTGTGATGAGCTGCCAGAAAGTCACAACAGGAAAATTATACATAACCAGCCAGTATTACTCCACTTTGTTACCAGCTCAGACACTTTTTCCTGTGTGTTCCTCTGCTAATGATGCTGCTGGTGAGAAAGTGTTTCTTCTTTTGTATTTGACTGATTACAAGACAATTACTATGTTTATGCTCTGTTTCACTAATAAATCTGGATTTTGTGTGAAAGAAGGCAAAAACGTTTGGGAAAACTCTATTCTAAAATGCAAAGATCATGAATGGCCATTCCTTAAATGGATGTATTACACAATATAACAAGTAAATAAAGGTCTAAACAGCCCTTTGTCCTGTAAAATTTTCACTTAACTCCTGGGGAGCAAGCTGATGGTGGTGGTAACTGTACCCAAGCAGACAGACCCTTTCTGTATCCCACCACAGGGACAGGAAAAACTTAGTCAGAGAGCCATTTGTGTCTGCTACCTGCTTAGGTGTCTTGGGCTCATATTATATTTCATTAGCCTAAATAAAAGTAACGTTGCACCGATGAAAGCTAAAATAAGCATTACTACACACATTCTGCATTAGGTCGTTAAAGTGTGGCAGAAACAAAACATGTTGCCCAGTGCTCTGTATGGAAACCAGTGAGCAGATGGTGGCCCTTGGGGTGTGACCGAGTGGGTTTGTTTCACCACTAGGTGACACTCGCGCCTCTTGAAAAGGCCCTTGCCACCCCCACCGTGGTTGCAGGTTGCAGAAATGTTGAAATTTGAAATTAACGTGGCTCCAGGTGGAAGCTCCCTGAGAGCCTCTCAGATGCAGTCACTACCTGATTCATCCCAAGTGGTTACCCATTAGGAAGCCTCACCTTATTATTTTGGAAAAGTAAGGTACAGGAAAAAAAAAAGATTATTTCACTGTTCGAATTTTGATTTCCCTCCCAACAGAAGCAAGGTATAATGTGCTCCATAAGAGGGCTTCTCTTACTGAGTTGTGGAGCCTGGCTATGGATTAGTAAGACAAGGCACTGAGCTGGTTGTCAGAAGTATAATATGCTCAAGGCCAAGGTCCTGCATGACCCCCAACTCAATGTGAAACCATGGTCATGTTGTGCCTCATACCTAATACACTTTAAAAATGCTGCAGGGCTTATGTGGTATTACAGCTAATACCCAAATTACTCTCTGTGAAACTAGGACAACTCCTTGCCCCTCAGCCATCTCAGGGGACAGAAATCGTTCCTGTATGCAACTGCTCAAATACCATAGGGTAACATGCTGTAGCCACCACTATGACAGAGAACTTTTTGACTAATATTTTTCATTCATTGTGCTTCAGTTCTTGGTTACTTGATAATGCAAATTTTGGAAAGAGGAGACAGTAAAAAAAAAGAGCCTGAGATTAAAGGAGTCAGTAATAAAAATTCCAAGATTTAAATGCTGGTATGGCTTTAGGTTAACACAGCCATCATGTAGCAATGCACTATATAGGATAAAGGAAAGTGTAGAACATGGTGTTTAAGGACTGCTGTAATTTTATTTCTGAAAACTCTCCATGAAGAAATGTCCATATACTTCTGATTGTGGAGATACATGCTCATTGATGCCCAAGCATGTACCAAAGGGGTGAAGATCCCAGTTCTCCCAGAAATAAGAGAAGAACATTCAAATTCAGTCTGAGATGGCACCCCTACGACATCCTCTGATCGACTTTAACAGGCTGGTAGTGCCATGCAGAATCCCACAAGACTGTATTTGCACAGATCTGCTTGCAAGATGAAAGATTTATGTTTTTTATGGCTTAGCAAGTGATTATAGAGATAATGGGGGCAATTTGTCAGCAAGCTAGCCTTTAGAGAAACTTCCCAATATGATCTTCTTCTCACATTGTGCATCTTAACATGAATAATGACAGTGTCATGAATTTTGCTATTTTGGATTTTTCCCATCTTATGGTCTTTATTTCCTCTTTTTCTACAAAAATGGAAAGCTGCTTCTCAAACATATTTCTTTGCTTGCAGTGCTGGCCAAGCAGTTAACAACTTCACTCACAATCAATATGTAGAGTTTTCCTGAGTGTATAATACAGTAGGTAAGGTGATGAAGATAGATTTTTCCTGTGTAAGCTTTCCACAATAAACTCTAGTATTTACTTCTCTTGCAGTAAATGTACTTACCTCCTTTTAATCATGATGATGAGATCAATTAAATACATTTTACTTGTCTGCACAAAAACTAATGAGAAGAAGATTTACAGGCAAGCAGGGTATTCTTGATACTGAACTATTGGATGGAGACTTGAGCCAGCCCCTACTCTGCCAGACTGAAAATTCTAGTTAAGTCTTTTACAATGCTGAGCAAGTCTGAAGATATGCCAGCCCACTAGTCCCTTAAACCTTACTTTGTTCCTGTGACAGAACAAAGCAAAAGCTATATATTTGATTAGAGTTATTACCATACATAGGGGAAACCAGTCCATTTTAGAGAAGCAATTTACAGGAACAGCTTGTTCACTTTCGGGCAAACAGTGCTGTCTATGAGAGCCCCTCCTTAAGCACAGCTCCTGCTGACTTCAGTGGGAATCTGGTATGAGTCAAAAGTGGAGGCTCAGTAGTGGTCTATGGAGAAGCATAATCATAATTATAGCAAGGATTATAATTGGAGACTTGCAACGTCAATCAGCCTGCTTCTGTTGATATCAATAGCTGTCTGGTGGCTAAATTGCCTAGACTAATTCTTTTTTAACACCTCAGCCATAAGACTCATCATTAGACAAATGCCATATCCTAATATATACTGGAGCTTAAACACAATGAGAGTTTCAATCTGTTTTTTAATTTCTGTGATATTCTGTCTTGTTGCCCACATACTGGGAAAAAAAGTTTATTGTAGGCAGAAGATGCATGGACTGTTCCCCATCAGAAGG
This sequence comes from Neodrepanis coruscans, assembly GCA_013400695.1. NCBI lineage: Eukaryota > Metazoa > Chordata > Aves > Passeriformes > Philepittidae > Neodrepanis > Neodrepanis coruscans. Next base: position 26,806 of record VYZS01070810.1, on the reverse strand, counting down.
TTCTTGCAGTCTTGTCCCTGAGAAGTGCTGGGCTCCTGCAGACCTCTGGTGCATGATGACATTTGAAAAATAAGCAATAAACAAAACTTAAAACAAATGTTTGCTGCAGCTCAAAAATTTGCTGAAAGAAATTAGCATACTAATATGCATCAGTTTCATAATAGAAGGAAAAGGTTAATCAGCATCCCACGTTATGATCCAGCTTACTCGTACTTATATACTCAGTCCATGCAAAAGTACTTGGAGGAGAGAAAACAGCCCCCTGCTTATCCCAGCGCCCAGTTTTCCTCTTGTGCAACATGCAGAGTATGGATTTGGTGTTCCAGATGAAGAACCTGACCAGGGTCAAGGAGATGCATATCCAGTGGTGATGACACTTGTACTGTGTCTGCATTCCAGCCAAGGGTCTTCAGGTCATGCCTCTCATTGGTGCAGGCAGGGTCAGTGTCACTGAATAGCACTCCAAAGTTGTCTGGAATATTTTTATGCTTGTTCATTCACTGGATATGTTTCAAAAGGCAAGTGTTTGTACTTGGTGACAGCAGTCCATGTTTTCAGAGCTAGGTTCCACCAGCAGTTAATTCAAACTGGCCTGATTTTCAGTGCCCCCATTTTAAGCAAGTTCCTCAGCTCCACACAAACTCAAGACATTTTTAGTTAAGAGACCTACCTTTTGGTAACTGATTGGGAACATTATGACCTGCCTTGAAACTGTAATGTGTTACAAAATTAGAGGGACAATTTATGGGACAGCAGATACTTCCCTTTGCAATTTTCTAGCTCCCCAGTGCATTATATCCGTATAATGAGTCAATAAAACAAGTCACAGCTACAGCTCAATGAATGTCAAGAGGCACAATGGACAGCAGGTATTTTTAATGATTTACTCTATCAGCCTCCTGAACAAGCACTTTTACTTTCTGGAAGTTCACTGTACTGCACTGTACGAGGTGAGAAAGTCTCAGTATTTCAGCTGCACCTCCTGTACTGCAGCGAGCTCAATACTGTGCACCGGAGTTAGACTTGCTGGGGGAGGAAGGTCAGCTGAGTTAAGCCGTCATCTGGCCCGATGACAAGCCCTGAGAAAGAAGAGCAGAAAAGCCCAAAGGCAGAAAAGCTTAAAGGCTTGAGGGAATTTAGGCTGGACACACCCAGCAACTGAATTCCCAGGTATTGGCAGCCTACTGGTCAGCTAAGCTGGGCTGAGGTTTGTCGTGGAGCAGTTGCACACTTGGTCTTTAAAATGGCAGAGGGGTTGAAAGCCACACAAAATCCTTCCAGTTCACACAGATTCCTTCTCTTTCAAAAGCGGAATAGGGACAGGTGGGGCACAGCTGTGCAGGCCCCAGATAAAAGCACGGGGCTTCGTTACTCTGCAGACCAGTGCCTCCCAGTTATTAGTTTTTACTTTAAATATAGTGCTACTCAAAACCGAGTACACATTTTGCTGTGGGGGAAATAAAAGACTAAAAATACAGCTATCCTTCCCTTCAGCCTCTCGGAAAGAAGCCCAGATCAGCAAGAAATTCAGCACTTCTCTCCTCTCGCCGCCAATTGCTGAGAGGGTGTTTGGTCGCGCCCGGCCAGGGCACAGCTTGGAGAGGGAACCCCTCTGGGTCCCCCCGTTTGCAGCGGGGTGGCTGGGCAGAGATGGAAGCGGCCCATGGGGAGGGAGGGCTGGCACAGAATCACCCCCGCTCGGTGGTGGCGGCGGCCGGCACGGAAATACCGCCCTCCAGTGAGGGCACCCGGGAAGCGCTGCCAGCGGAGCCGAGAGGAAAGAGGAGCATCAGAGATACACGGAACATTACAAACGTTAATAAGCTAAATACCCTAATTATCTTATCCACAGTGTATATTACCTGTTCGCACTTACACGATTCATATCTCGTTTCAAAAATAGCTCCAGGCAACAACCATGATTATGAATTTCTAAAAGAGGCTGAAAAATTCATCTGCCAGATTTAGTTGACCAGAGTTATGCATCCCCTCTATATGATCTGTACTGTCTTTGATTAAAAAGATTGTGGAACAACCTTTCTTTGGTTTTCTATTTAAATTCATTTCCATTCTAACCATATTATTTCCCCATACAGCCACACCGCTAGCAGCGTGACAATACAAAAGCAGCATTGAATACAGTGGAACTGCAAAAAAGGATTGAGTAGGAAGATTTTGCACCCTATAGTATCTGAAAGCAAAGTACTTAACTGGACTGTCAAGAGTGCTATCTCACAATGTCCTGCTCTATGTATCCCGCTAGTGGACTCTTGGCCTTTAGCAAAACTCCAGCTGAATGTCACTGAGCAGAGACTTTATCTTATAAAATTCTTGATTTGTAATTGTTCTGCACTGCACATCAGCACTGTTGTACCCGTGCTGACTGTGTCTTAAATTATAGCAATGATATACTCAGCACATATGTGCTAGGCGGGAAATAACAGACCTTTAGTTCAGGCTAAGTTTAGTGAGAATACAGAAAATAGAATAATACCTCATCTGGACTTACTTGTTTCTGAATCCAATTTGTTATGGCAGAACAGGGATGCACATTCTTCTTATCTTAGCCAGATTTCCATGATTTCCCAGATTTTCCGAGATTGTTGTTGTTGTTGTTGTTTTGTAGCAAATAAATCAGAGTCTTTAAGAGAAAGCAGATATGGACATAAAACAAACACACTAAACAGAACTTAAATATCTCAGTCTATGCATAAGTGGTATTTCAGAGCATCAGTTATCAAAACAGTTTCCATCTGCAGCATCACAACTGCAATGTGTTAAGCCAGTAATATATAAGGCAGGAAAAAAGAAAACAATCAAAAAAACTAAGTTATCAATTAAGTAATTACCAATGAAACTGGTAACACTGAATAGTTCAGGTGAAAGCCATTTAAGCAGGTCTGAGAAATACGCTTTCAGGAAACTCCCCTTTTGCACTGTAACAACAGAAAAGCCTTTCTTTGCTTTTCCTAGTATTTTTGATGATGACTGAGAGGCAGTGTGAAACTCATTCTATCGAGTAAGGACAAAGTGAGTGGAAATTTCTCATTCCTTCATTAGCCTAATCTTAACATTCCTCCATGCTACATTTTTGTGGTGTAAGAGATGAATACAAGCATTGCTTTAGGACCTGTGAACTAATTTTTAGTCCTTTATCCAGTTCTGAAGAGTCACATTTTTATGGGGTATGTAAAACCCTGTAATATAAAGGCTTTAATTCCTTTGTATAACCCAATGGACTGGGGGTGTGATTCTCACTTTTGCCAACAACTGTCTCCAGAGATAAGTCAAGCTTTCTCTGTAGTAAAAAAAAAAAAAAAAAAAAAAATCCCCTAAAAATTGGGGTTTTAAAGTTGAAGGAGGGGGGA
>VYZS01070810.1:0-14571 GCA_013400695.1 Neodrepanis coruscans | reverse complement strand
ATCACAGCAATAGTTACTGGAAAGTAATTTTGACAACCTACCTGCAGATTCTCATATATTTCAAGTATATTTTGCTTCAATAAAGCTCTGTCATTTTCCTCTTTCTGTCTTTGTTCCAAAGCCAGCTTTCGAAGTTCCCTAAAACAACTGATTTTTTCCTCTTTACGTATCTGTTGCTGTTGAATGATAGACTCATGTCTTAGTACAGATTCAGACATTGTTTTTCTGAAGGAAATATAAAGATATTTGTCTTATTTCACATACATTTTTGGCTGTTGTCTATTCTGCTTAACACCTATATGCATGTATTTTTATGGTTAAATATGGTTAAAAAGTCGTGTTTCTTCTGCTTATATATAACATCCATAATGTTTTGGGGGTTTTTTGCTTTGGGCATAATGGCAGCTAAGCGGACAATTTTTTTAATTTTTTTTTTTTTTTTGTACTTTGATTTAAAGGACTAGAGTAAAAGTCAAGGACTTGAAGACAAATGAAATGCTTACAAGATTCAAGCCTGTGTAAGATATTTTACACACAGCATTAAAAAGGTTGGAATCAAGTCCAACCTATTATCTAACTTATCAACCTACCCAACACCATCCTATCATCTAAACCATCTAAATATTTTGCTATATTTCCCACTGTTTTAACATCATTCACTTCAATATAACATCATTTTCCCTTTCCATTTAATTTTTTTTTTCCAGCATATCCTAAGGTCTTTTGAAAATCAATGAGATACAAAAGACCCATACTGAATACAAATGGACATAAGCATGAAGTGGGTTCTAGCTGCAGCACAGCAAAAATGCAGGTCCATATAAATTAGCTCAATAACCCTATGTCAGCACTTGTAATAAAGGATATAGTTCTTTTGAACAAGAAATATAAATAATATAGTTATTTCACGTGTTAACTATTATTACTAACTGAACATTTGTTAAATATATTATTTTAAATTAGCATAACATCCTGACAAACTTCATATGTGCTCCTTCCAAGATGAACACTGAAATAAGCGTATTTGCCCGAGTGTGCATTCTTCAAGTGTTTTTGTCACATACTCATAACATGCAGTGCGGTGATTCAGCTCCTTTGACATTTATAATGTTAAAGCAGTTTACCTCATGTAAGGACTAAGGTCTATAAGCTCCCATTTTTTTTGCTGCATTTGTAATCTTGAGTCAATAGCTGCTTGTGATGCTTTCTCTCCTGCAGTAAGAAAACATAAACCAGAACAGATTAACCTGTTGTTTATGCTAGGAGGCTCCATCTAAATTCTTATATAATTTTGTCTTCTTTTAGCTCTGCAAAATACATTAAATGGGAATATGAATTGAGAAGATATAATATTTCTGCCCTTTTATTTCCAACACTTATGATAGAATCAAAGATGCTGCAAAACCCCTACATATGCTAGAATGAAACTAATATATGTATTTTAGCTAAATCCACTTTACTCAAGGAAGTTTTTAAATCTAAGCAAAATCATTGAATTTGCAGTGCCTAGAGAATATAAGAACAACTTCTAATCAGCAAGTAATCATATTCTTTAATTAAAAACAATAAAAATCTGATTGCCCTTGTATTTCCTTTTGGGCACATATTTAGTTTAGGAAATGCTAGTCTAAAGAAAAAAGGTCCCATGACATATTAAAATTGGTATTCTTGAGTCTTAGGGGTTTTTTAACCACATGGATAGTAATCATGCTATGTTATTGTAGCATTCTCCCACCACAATGACACATCTGATATTAAACATGGCACTGAGCTGTGATGTGATTATTCCAACACTTCTTTTAACTTGTCTGGATATGCTGAAAATGTCTGTGAAATTTGAGAAGATTTAATGATGACTGCTGTAGTTTTCTTTCATAAAAACTTTCTTATTATTCTATCTATAACAGTAACTGGTTAAAATTAAATTTTAAAAATATTTCTGTAATTTTCTCATCAAAAATAAGAATTTTCTGAGGATTAATAAAATTACTGTCTACATAGTTACTGTCTATATATAAACAAATATACCAGCCTTATCTGTTGGTCTTGAAGGGTGACTTGGATCTTTGGAAGTGCCTTAGACACTACCCTTCAGAAAAGCATTCTCTGGACTATAAAAATTTTCATTAAGATACTGAGTGTTACAGAAATGTTCCATCACATTATTGCCTATTGCTGCTCTCCATGGAATTGAACCATAACAACTTAAAGTTATTGGGGTGTCAGTCTTTGCTTCATAAAGACTCTAAATGCTTAGTTTAGAACAAAGCTCTTGGTAGACAACCATTAATTTTGACATCCTTGTCCAGTAACTTAGAGGAAATACTGTTTCTTTCAAGTAACCAATATTGTGCTTGTTTAAGGCATTAGGTGAGGATTACTTCTGCTTTCAATTCTGAAACCTTCCCATGAAAATTACTTACTTGAATGGAAAAATTCTAAAATTATGTACTGGTCACAGGTTCTAGGTCCATGCACATGAGCCATGACCAGATATTGTCAAAATCAGACTGAGTGTTATTCTTTCCTTTTTGTGGTGGCCTGATCTCAGAATTATTCACAGAATAAAAGAAACAAGAAACAGCTTGCAGCTTTGCACCCAGTTCAACTTTTCATCAGAGTCCAGCAAATGGTAGAGAATACACATAAAGAATCTGTAGAAGTTGTAACCACTAAATAAAATTAGCAGTTATGGAAGTTGCCAGGAAACTGATACTACTCAGTATGGACTTCTTGACATGTCTTGTCCAGAACAGTCTGTGTTCTGAACAATTCCCATGAATATTAACGTATAGGAAATGGGCATTACATGTATTAGTCTCTTACTGACATGCAATTTCATCTGCTAAATGCTTTTTTAGCATTTCTACACTAATGAACTCTGATAGCCAACTTGGAACTGAGTGAGTAGGTATTTTTCACTGAACTTCCAAAAATTTCAGGTTAATTAAGGGTTAGAATTCTACTACAGAAGGACAACCTGAAGTTTGCTTAACGAGTAACTTGGCAGCCTCCAAGAGCCATGAGACTGTATCTGTGCCTGGAAATAGCAATGAAACAATTAAAACAAGGAGATAAAGAAGACAGAGACTAAGTGTGCCAGTATGCGTTTGGACACCTTCAAGGGCTGTTTTATCTATTTACTACTATTTAATGCAGAAGTCTTTTCAAAGAAGGTGAACACAAGGAACTGAAGACACAGAAAATTATACTCTTACCTCTTTCTCTTGAACTAGGTGTTAAATTGGCAGTCTCAGTCTCAGTCCCAGCTATGGGCTCCTCTGAATCTCTCACAGTATACTTATTAATAAAATGCACACGTTCCTGAAAAGCCTAGAGATCAAAGTTTTAATCCAGATAAGAAAACTTCTATTGCATACTGTAAATCCCAAAGGATTTTCAGAAGTAGGATTCTATAGGGGGTCAATAAGACCTAACATCTGGGTGAAGTATGTAACTCTGCCTGGGGCTGGAATCAGAAAAGATGCCAGGGTCTCAGTGAATCAGTCCTGAGACACTGGACAGTAGTCTTTAGTGTAAGTATTCAATGAAGTACTGGAAAATCACTGATCTCTGGGTTTAAAATAATATTTGGATTCAAAACAAAACCCCCAAAATTGAAAAGCAAGAGTCCCTTATAGCTGAATGTATGGCTACTGCACCTCCTTAGGGAAATATCACTTTCTCTTGGGGGCTCCTATAACCTGGTGATTTAAACTTCCTCCTGAGAAATGGGACCTTTGGATGTAAACCCTTTCAAACTCAATTACCTTTAATGCCAAAACCAGACATCAGCACTTCTGTCTTTTCAGAAGGTGGCTTTGGCTCACTGGGGCATTCTCTTAAGGTTTGAGACTGCCAGAATGGATAGAAGCCAAATTTCACCCTGGAGTAGGAAAGCCAATGTCCAGAATGAGAGGGTCTGTGACCCCTGGAATGGGCAGACATTGAGACAAGGTCAAGAAAAAAGAAGAAAGGTGAGGGGAAGCTATTTAATCTGGACAGCAGACCCCCAGTTTATACCTTGTTTTTAGCACATTCCATGCAGTTGCTGCAATTTTATTAATGACAGCTTTTTTAGAAAAATGTCACAGACTGAAGGGGCGTTCAAAATGGAACCGTGTGGTTGCAATTCATTTGATTTTCTGATCAAAAAAGGACATGGTGGTAGAACCAGCTTTCTGAAGAGACTTTTTACACATCAAAGGGGATTCATTTCCAGCTAATCTTTAGGAGGCTCTATGTCCATTTTCATTTTCAGCACAGCCAATCTCAGCTGCATAGCTGCATCTCTCCTTAGATCAGAATTTAATAATGTCAGAAAAAGTTTTAAGCTTTGAATACACTTAAAAAACCTGAGAAAACCTGAGAGTGTAACTGGGAAGATACATGTCTGAGGTTCGTTTCTGAAAGGTAATATCAAAAAGACAAAATGCTTCCAAGCTGGGGCTTCTGGCTGAATATGCCCCAATAGGCAATGGTAGCAGTGGTGATAGTTTAAAGATTGCATTTTCTTCTTTTATTTTTCTGTTCTTTCGGTAATGATGCTTCAAATTCTGAATCAGCAGTGCAACCTTTTGCTTTGCAAAAAAGAACATGTATTATTTTTCCATCTTAAGCATATGTCACATCAAAAGTACCCAGCTGCAGCTGGCAACTGAATTAGTATTGCTTCTCCAAGTGAATTCATATACAACATGTACAGGCCCATGGATAACCTGCAACCCAGAATGAATTTGGGAATCCTGGTTGCAGGGGACAGTTTGAGTGGTGATATGACTAGCTGCCAGTTCTTCAAGAGAAATAATTTTTGGCATGTTTATAGCAGTATTTTCTCAACAGAATCTGCTCATGCTAAAATTAAACCTGCCACAAGCGGCAGCTTTGCAATTGTGTAGAGGTAGTGGACTTTATAAAAAGAAACTTTTCTATGTTTCGTAAAGTAGTATCTAAAGTCTTAGTGATCTACAGAAGCCTGAAGTAGATGATCTGGATATCTGCCCAGAATTCATGCACACAATCACTTTTAATTCTTTAAACTGTGATAAAATTTCTTGTCTTCCGTAGAGTGGTGAAGAGAACAGCCTGATGAAGTCAAGTCTCTGTTGTGGCAACTGCTCTACCATCACAACAGCTCCTGGAACTTGTGAAGAAACATCACTGCAAAGATAGCACTCAGCTATTACCTTGACAGCTCTTCCTGGCTCTGCAGACTCCCATGCTTGTTTCATGGCTCTGATCTCATCTTCTCGCTGGGTGTCTTTCTTCACCTCCAGAACGTCTGCCTCTTTCTGTTCACTAACTAAACGTAAAGTCCAGTGTGGTTTGCTCAAAGCTGCCTGCTGAAAGTATCATAAACACAATGTATTTATTCATATACATCTATTACCACTCTTTAAGATGAAGTTATATTTCTGTATCCTGGTAATTTGGCATGCATTATGACACAAAGAGTAGCTGCCAAAGGAAAGGAAGATTATTCTGCAATGTCTAGAAGCTCTTTGAGGTATTTTTTTCATACGTTTTCACCCAATCCCATACAGGATCCTCCACACTCCCAGTTCTTCTGAACAAAAATATTTTGTAGTGATCTTTCATGAAGTCGCATTATCTCCATGCTTCTTGCCTTTGCCTTGCTTTTTTCCTTCCCTCCTCTCCTTTCTTTTCACAAGGTTTTCTACGAGAAGCCTTATTATATTTAATTAGGCTTTTTGTATAGAAATTACCATTGCTGTCTTATAAAGTTCTTTTCCAATCACTTCCCAAACTCTCTAAACCACTTGAACACATGCCTTCTCCAGAACCATAAGGTAAATAGTGCGTGGAGTGTAAGAGACTATTCTGTGGCCTGACCAATGAACGAGATACTCTACTGCATATATTTTTGGGAACCATGCCATATGAAGGCCAAGATTTAGAAGCAGAGTTAGGAGTTCAGTTCTTGAAGGCAGGCATCTTCTTTATTTGCAACAGCTCCATCTCAAACTTTGTATCTGTTTCAGTGGTGAACTGAAGAACTCCCAAGAACCCATCACCGCTAGTGTATCCCATCATTGGAGCTGAAGCAAGAAATGTGACAGCCTGAAGCTTCACTGCATTTCTGTGGCCAGAAAGTTCAATTGCAGCCACTCAGACTGCTCTGAAAGAAGGACTAAGGCATTATTACAGAATTCCGTATAATTAGGAGTGGCTATGAGTCACAGGAAAACTTGCAGGTTTAGTCAACAAAAAAATTCAGTAGACATTTTTTTTTTAAAAACTCTGTGGAGCTGTTCTCCCCTTGAACTACCTGCCATGAGGCAGCAAAATCCACAACAAAAACAATACCATTACACAAGGAGCTGTCAGTTTTTTCATTGCCTTTCATTAATCTTTTGCAATCTGTAATATCATTTATTCCTTTTAAGGTATAAAGCTGGCAATAGCCTTTTGATCAGCCACAGAACACTCAGATTATTCCACCACAAATGAGAAGGATTTCCAAGTAAACAAGTAGATACCAACTCTTCTGCCACTCTATGTCTGCAAACTAATGACGATTGTGATATATAAGATAGGAACTGACTCTAGTGGAAGTACCTATTTCATCTCCCTATGAGCCCATGAAAGCCACTACAATGGGGGACTAATGGGATAAAATATGGTGAATTCATGGAATTTAATAAACCTTCAGCAGAAACAGAAACTACACCAGCAAAAGGATGAACCAGTACTTCCTTTATACATAAACAAAGAAATGAGCACATTGCATCTCTAAATACAGGATGCACATCTTTTGCACTCAAACTTTGTAATTCAACCCTTCACAGGTACAGATCTAAAAAGATGGCAAAGCAGGACACAGAGAAATGTCCTAGAAGTGCTAGCAGTATCAATCTGTAGACCAGAGAAGATATTACTGTTCAGTACAATGTTTGCATGTTCAACAAATCCAGTTTTTGGCTTTGTTCTCACCTGAGATTCAACTGATCCTCTATGGGACTTCTCTTTTACTGTCTTCTCAGATGCTTTATCTTTTTGGTGTCTGGTTGATTTAGCAATATTTGCAATCTTTTCTCCTTCAAAAGAAGTGAGTGTTAGGGGAAAGCTGTGCTTCTCTTCCTTTCCCCCATGTGCTACTCAGATCTAGTTCTAATGCATGATGAAATAGAGAATATCATTGCTATCCATAAATATAATTACTCATATAATACTCAGGGTGGAATAAGAGCACGAAACAGCCATACAGAGACATAAGAAAAGTCACTTAATTAGCTGACCCTTTCAAGTCCTACCAAGAAACAAAGTGAGGACAAAACAACTGTTAAAAACAGACTTAACAGGTGAACATACTGTGACAGCCTTATCTGTCCTAAACAGCACTTTACCCAGAGCTTAACTGTGACCATGGTCAATCATTGCCATCAGTCACTGCATTGTTGCCTTGTGTATGGGTCAGTATAAAGATTGTAATGCACAGAATCACAGCCTGACTTACTTCCCTTATATAGTTTCACAAAATCTGTCAGTGTTATATACCAGGAATGTAAGAAGCTCGAAATAGGTAAAGCCAATGTTCTCATTGTCTCAAATCTTGAGACCGTGAAGAACAGAAAAGAAGATACACCTCACCAAAAATCCAAGGAAGTTAAGGTAAAGAACCATATTTAAGACTAGATGCATATTTAAGAAGTGCAAAATCATCATTCTCAGAACTATGTAAGAACACTTCTAATTTAATTATCACTACACGTGTATACTATATATTTGAATTAACAATACTGAAAATTGACACTTATTCTACAATGCTGGTGGGAGCTGTTAACAAGACTTTTTGCATGTCATATTCTTGTTAAAATAAAGTAATAAAGTCTGTAATAGCATAAAAAATTTAATAACATAAGGAATTTATCACTTGAAACAATCAATAATGAATCAAAAACACTACAAGAAACATTAAAAAACTGAGCCTGAAATCTCCTTCCACCTTCACACTGCTTGAAACACTGAGACTGTTGTGGGGTGAAACTAAAACTGGTCTTTTTTTTTTTTTCCCCTGTGCGAGCGGGGGCGGGGCCGCCCGTTCCTGGGGCCCCAGCGGGGGGGGGGAAGGCGGGGCCACCCTTTCCCCCCGGGCCATGGCGGGCGGGGATGGGGCTGGTCCGCAGCATGGCCACGTTCCCTGCCTGTGGCGTGGGTTCGGTGGCCCCCCTCCCCTCACTGTGTCCACGCGGGGCGGCGTGGCCATCCTTGAAGCGCGGCGTGGCTGTGGGTGGAGCGGCGGCAGCGGGGCAGCAGCGGCGCGCGCTGGCCGCGGGGCAGCGGCAGTGGCATGGCAGCCGCCATTACTGGATATGCACTTCTGGCCTGTGGGGCCAGTGTTGCTTCCAGTACGACCCGGCACTCCCGTGAGCAAGCAGGGAACTGGGGCCCGGGTGTCGATCGCCCAATCAGAGGAAAGCCGGCCCCCTGGGGCCCATCTGCGCATGCGCAAAGAGGGGTCCCCTATAAAAAGCGAGAGCGGACGCCATTTTCTTTCGGCGTGGAGCACCGTAGTGGCAGCATCGTTCCCTGTCCCTGCGCGCGGACGGGCTAGCGACACGGCGGCGACAGCACGGTGTGGTTTGTCCGAGGGGGGGATCACGTTGGGATCACGTTTTTCTCGTGATTATTTTCCAGGGGGGTGGACTTCTCTTTCAGGATTGTGTTTTCTCGTGATTTCCTGGGGGTGGACCACTTCCTCGGGGGTCGTTTTTTTTCTTCTGGTATTTTTCCTGGGCGGGCAGATTAGCAATTTCCGCGGCCATAGCCGGGTCTAAAGACCACATCTTTCCATCAGCACTGAAATTCCTTTCCCAGGATCGGGAAGGGAGGGGGGAGGGGGGCTCGCAGTTTCTAACTGTCTGAGTGTTTTTCTTCAGAAAAGCCAAGCGGAGGCTCGTGCTGCTGTAGGTCCTCAGGCCGGTCGCGGGCCTTCTTTAATTATCCCGACGTCTCTTCCGGAACCCTCAAAAGAGAGAGACCAGCACTATTCCAGAGCGTTCCCATCCCAACACAGGCCCTGGGAAAGCTTAATTTGTCTGTTTTTTGCACTTTATTGTTGGTTTTTCTCTGTGTGTGAAATAAACTGTGTTACTTGTGTGTTTTTCTTTTTGGGTGTGTGTGGCTTCTCTCAGATATCTCTTGTCAGTACTGCGCTTTTTAGTGGTAAAACCACGACAGAGACAAATACTGAAAACCTAGATTTAGTCAATACAATAAACCAGGATATTTCTCTTGGAAAAAAGTGGATATGAGTGACAATTTCACAGTCTGATGATGATAATAACATATATTTCACTTAATCTATGCTTTTCTAATTTCTTTCCACTGAGGAAAAACCACTGTGCTGCATGATTAATGAGCTTAGGATCAGATTTGCAATGTCATGGCTGAGGTTATATGGATAGATAAAAATGTAAATATTAAATGTATATAAACATATTGGTAATACACATATAACTCTACATACCAATACAATATATCTGTGTATTACATCATACATTATATGTGTATTTATCTACTAATGGTATTATTCTTATCTCCTCCTGCTACTATACTAAAGTGCTAATCTTAACTTGATTGAAGGCATACATTAAAGAATGAAAAAGTGTTCTCCACAAATTTTGAATATTGAAGGAAATACAAATATAAAGCAAATACTGATTACATTATTTGAAGTTATGATTATAAATGATTATTAAATGGCTTTCCATTTAATTTCCCATTATCACAACATATTACCACCACAAATCAGGTGTACATGCATTATTCAAGGAATAATTAACTTTTAGCAATAAATTTTTTATTGTTTACACAAACACTCAAAGACATTCAGTGTAGTTAGCTAAATTATATCAGACAAAGACTTTCTATGTCATGGGATACTGCAAACTTCCTCTGGTTTCTAAAAATATTTTACCACTCTGAATTTTAAAATTTTGCTTCTCTGAATTTATTGTATACTCTGAGACATTAATAAATAACAAGCAAGCATATGAGATGACAGGTCTAGAATAAGTTAAACTACTTGAACTCCAGGTATGAAGGCTTAGGGCAGGATTCCATTGAGCTCTCCTAGGTAACAGTATGCTGCACTCATGACAGCAGAGCAGTCTCCCCAGTCTTGGGATCATCCTCCACATGCCTAGAAGGAGCACTGCTTGAAGTCTGGCAGCCCACTCTGACTCAAGGGAGATGTGAGTAGTTCCTTGGGGCTTTTCTAAGGGCACAGCCAGGTAAATGCTTTGTATGGGATATGATAAGAAAGTGAGATGATACAGAAAATAAAAGGCCATTCCAGCTCACAGCTTATGCATCAATCATCATAAACTCTCAGTGGCTGTTTTTGTATCTTTATGGCACCAAGAAAAGCTTGGACATCACACAGAGTGACAGAGATGACACACAGCTGACAGAAGCCTCTAAGATTAGCTTCTCTACTGCTCTTCAATTATTTATTCAGAAATTTATTTAGTCTAATGCCAAAAGGCACCATAGTAATCATCCAGTCTGATGTTCTGTCTGTGACAAGCTAAACAATTACACCAAATGATTCCTATCTGAAACTCGTAACTTCAGACTAAGATGCATCAAGATAGACAGCTACTCCTGATTTATGAAATTCAAACTGGAGAGAATCTATCTTCTTCATAGTTAATATAGAGTGGAGTTTTTTTGAGAGGATATCATGCTCCTGCTGTCTGAAACAGGCTCTGAACATTTAGTGGAATTACTCAGTAGTTGGTAGTAATGACTGTTAGTCATCCTATGAGGGACTTTCAGATTTTGTCAAGAAAAGATTGAGAAGTTAAGATGTAGCTTTTCCTGTCTCTGACTGGACTCTCAGAAGGATGACTCTGAGCAGAGAGCAATGTCAAAAATCTTTCCAAAGCTGGGATCATCCAGACACTAAAGCTACTGTATGAATACACCAGGATAGATGCAAGTAAACAATATAGTTGCAGTAGTAGTGTGGGATTAGAGCACGACTTAGAGGTCTAAAACATCATCATATATCTCAATGATCTATTTGTTCACCAAATACCAGGCAAATAATTAAATACTACTGACAGGCAAGCTGGGAGAATGAACTAAAAATCCTGTTAAACATCTCATGGAATCCTGCCCTTGGCACAAGTCAGCAAGTTCTTCTGTGGGAAAAGAAAACTGGTGGGAGAAACTTTCCCAGCTCTGGAGGACAGAAAGAAATATTCCAAAGGTTATTGCCTGTCCTGCCTTTTCAAACTTACCTCTACTATCTGGATTGGGCACCCTATCTCTCCTTGCTTTCCCAGTTGGATAGACAGCCTTCTCTTAACAACAGCTTATACTCCTGAGTTAATTTAAGGCAATATGTAAAACACCTGCTGCAGTCAGCATTCAGCACAAAGTGATGATTCAACCTGGAGTTTGGACAGTTGCACAATAAAACTTATGGTCTTACTACAAGAAAAGTAAAACCAAAGAACCCCAAAAGACAATAGCTGAAAATCATGCATAGAAACAAATCTTAAAATCATTTTTTCACCCAGTCAATCAACTTAAAATGGTACTAGCAGTTGCAAGATTGCCTGCTAATTGTTCCCCTTTTACACAAGAATTATGATCCTGACCTCACTTCTTTTTTATTATTTTTCCATTGAAGACTTGCTCCATTAACAATTCTCAATGAAAGGAAAAATACAATGTGTTCTTTAACAAAATATTTAATGGTATTTCATATATAAAAATATGACTAAATATTATTAAAAAAATAAATTTTGCTAACACAAAGTAAAGGTACAAACACCGACAAATACAAAATTATCATAGCATCTGTATGCCAGACAACTCACTTTCTTAAAAAATGCTCTTAATAAACATTTATAATATCAGTGAATGTTAATAGTATAATAGCATGGGTCTTCATTTAAAGGAAGACTATTTTAAAATGTTAATACAAAGTTAATATATCATGCAAAGTTGATTTATCATGCTTTTGCCATGATACATTAGCTTTAATACAAAATTAACTCCAGATGGCACTGTTGTCTTACATGAAAAAGTGATACTTGAAAGGGGGAAAAATTGTTGCAGGAATTTTTTATTTGGCTCAATGCAGCTTTCTTAAAAATCACATAGTGAGATGACACTTTTTTGGTTACATGTGAACATTACTAGTATATGACTCGTGTGTTTGACAACTGGTGCTGGTAGCTTTAAATGGTAAAGCTCAGTTTTCAAACTGATTTAAACTAGTTCACAACCAGAAAAAAAGATTAAATATTTATTTTTTCCCCATAAACACTTAACTATAGTAGACACTCCAGAAAAATATTACTGTTAAAATACTGATAAATATTACGATAACTCTAGGTAAAATAAATATTAAGTAGTAAATACAGTGAGCATTGGTGTTTATGATTTTTGATATAAATTGAATAAAATTTAATAACAATAAAATCAAACTAATGAAATTAATCAAATAAATAATAAAAACAATAAAATAAATACTAAATGAATAATATAAATTAATAAAAATTTAATATCAATTAAATAATAAATAATATAAATTAAACTCTGTTGGTGGTTGGGCAGTCTGCTGGTATCCTAATATAGACAGAAACACCCAGTTAATAAGAACTGTGAAATGGACTTGTGTTACTTTGAAAGGTAGCAATTATGACAGTACAAAGAAATTACAACACTTCAAAATAATCCTAAGAGAAAAAGCACTCGTTATCACTGGCTGTGGCTTACATACATTTGACTGCAAAGGAATGTCAGGTAATATGGAGAAGGGAAGTCATGGACTGGAATACTGCTACCTAAACATGAGAATACTCCTGACATTGACAAGGTTCAGTAATATCAGCTGTGAACTAGTGAAGAAACAATGTTGATTAAGCTGTCCTACAGTTTTATAGACCACGGTGACAAGCTGTGTAAAAGGATGCACACCAGTAGCACAACTGCTGTTAAGTGCAACCTGTTACTACTTAGCTGACTCAGAAGGATAAGACCATGTAATAGGGTATGTATTGTAAGAAGCAGTCTATCATTAAAGGGAAAATTAGGAGAATAAATGGAATCATCTAGGAATAAAAGCTGATTTTGTGAAAAACAACAAATCTACAAGCAGGTGAAATCATCACTAAAAACACTTCGTACATGCCTGTAAACCTACATCATATAGCTCCTCAAATATTACTAAAACTGACTAGGAACTCTACTAAATCAACAAGATACATCTTTGTAAAGTTGTGTAATGATAACCGAGGAAAGACTGAAAAAATCTCAAATATTGCACACATCCTAAACCCAATAAATTAAATAATGTATGTCAGCAATTACTGCTGCTGAATCTTAACTTCAGTCCAGCATAATAAAAAAAAAAAATTAAAAAAAAACAAGACCAGGCATTTAAAAAGAAATATGTAACTGAGTAAGAAGTGAAATATACCACTAGCAAATATATAAAGATCAAAGAGTCCTAGAAAATTTAAGGGTACTAGCAAGTATATGTATATGAGGAAGGATAATGCAAGTAATTTCCACCTATTGCTTATTTTAAAAATTGAGTTAGAGAACTTTAATATTAATGATAGAGGAGATTTACTGAATGACGGAAAATAATAGTTTAGGTTCTTCAGGACCTAGTGGGGAGAGCACAGGTCAATCAGCTGCGTGTGTGTGTGCATGCATGTGTGCATGATGATCTGCACCAGCAGCTGGGGTAGGGCTGCCGCCTACAGCTCATAGGTGATGTAGAGGCCAGCTACTGGGCAGACTAGATGTCTAAGTCAAGGTAGTGGAAGGACCCACCTTTATACAAATACATAGTCTCTTTAGTGAACTTCCCTTCTTTCCAGCCAGAGAGAGAAAAGCAAGGTGTCAGTTTGTGTCAGTGCTCTGACTATTTGTCTGAGCTGGCAATGTATAGAGATAGATATGTAGATAGCTAGACATGTCTCTGTGCTTATATTTGTTGAGACTACATCTTCAGCCTCACTAATGGTTGGACCTGGGGGTGTGCAGGCTCTTAAATCCAGCATGATAGACTTTAATATAATTAGGATCTAAATGATTCTATTTCAACCCCAGTGGTAACAGAAGAAGCAAATATGAGATGTCTAATTTACAGAATACTGTCTAATATTCTAACTGCTTTTAATATGTCTTATGTTTGTTTTTTTCTGTCCCTTAACCAGAAATTCTAAGACAATCTGGAAAAAAAAAAAAAAAGCTTCTATAATTTCTCTGTCTCCAATCTGGCTTGAATATATAGACTGTACTTGGGACTGTCCCCTGGGAGCCGTTTGCGCATGTGCGAAGATTGGTCCCCTATAAAAAAGCGAGCGAGGCAGCCATTTTCCCTCTTTCTTCACCGGAGCTAGTTAGGGTAACATCTCTGCTTGCCTCGGCGCCAAGTTTGGCCCCCGCACGCGGGCCGATTGGCGACTTCAGTGGCAGTGGCACAGATTGAGGACTACATCTTTCCATCAGCAGTGGTATTCCTTCCCAGGGAAAGGGGGTGGGTGTTCGCAGATTTTCTAATTGTCCCAGTGCCTT
>VYZS01070809.1:0-12310 GCA_013400695.1 Neodrepanis coruscans | reverse complement strand
TGTTAAGAAATTTTTCCTAAAATCCAATCTAAACCTCCCCTGGCACAGTTTATAGGCCATTTCTTCTCATCCTGTGACTTGTCACTTGAGAAAAGTGGCTGAACTCCACCTCACTACTACCCCACCTTTCAAGCAGTTGTAAAGAGCAGTAAGGCCCCTCTGAGTCTCTACTCCAGACTAAACAATCCAGCCACTCTTTGTAAGACTTGTGTTCCAGACCCTTCCTTATCTCTTTTGCCCTTCTCTGGACATGCTCCAGCACTGCGATGTATTTCTGGTCATGAGGGGCCCAAAACTGAACACAAGATTCAAGGTGCAGCCTCACCAGTGCTATGTACAAGAGGATAATCACTGCCCTGGTCTTGCCATCCACATTGTTTTTGATATGAGCCAGGGTGCTGTNGTTGGAGAAGAGCTCTAAGATCATTCAGTCCAATCATTAACCCACTGTTGCCATGTTCACCAGTTAACCATGTTCTTCAGTGCCACATCCACAGGTATTTTTGAACACTTTCAGGAATAATGATTCTACCACTTGCCTGAGCAGCCTGTTTCAATGTCTGAAAACCCTTTCTGTTAAGAAATTTTTCCTAAAATCCAATCTAAACCTCCCCTGGCACAGTTTATAGGCCATTTCTTCTCATCCTGTGACTTGCTACATNCCTTCTTGGCCACCTGGGCATACTGTTGGCTCATGGTTAGCAACTGTCAGCCAATACCACAGATTCTTTTCTGCCAGACAGCTTTCCAGGCACTCCATCCCCAGCCTGTACCATTGCGTGAGATTGTTATGACTCAAGTGCAGGCGCAGGCACTTTGCCTTGTTGAACCTCAGACCACTGACCTCAGTCCGGCAGTCCATCCTATCCAGATCCCTCTGCAGAGCCTTTCTTCACTCCAGCAGATCAGCACTCTCACCCAATTTGTGAACTGTCTGAGTGTATTCAATCCTCTGATCTATATCAAGGTATCAAACAGGATTGGCCCAAATAGTGAGCCCTGGAGTACACCACTTGTGACCGGACAACAGTTGGATGCTTCCACATGTTGCCTTTGCTTTTGCTTTATTAAACTTCTTTTATCCGGACCAATAATTTTTTTCCATTTTATTTTCTCCCCCACCCTCTTCCAGCTGAGGAGGAGAGTGATAAAGTGGCTCAGTGGGGACCTGGCATCCAGGCAGGGTCAACCCACCATAGCAGTTCATCCATTATGCAGTGACATTGAGTTCTGGCAACATCATTGTTAAATGAGCTAAAAACCTCTTACAATAAAAATGTACATGTTGTTTTAATATTTTTTAAAGACAGCTTCAGTTATGTGTTTTGTTTGTTGTTTGTTTTTTTTTTACTTCAGTCTTTTTGCTTTGAGCTAAACAGTCAGAGTGGACCATTTTTCTAGTATTCATTTTAGCAATGGACTTGAGTACATCTTGTACTCATAATTTGTACTTAGAAATTTTGGGGCACGTGATTGTCAGTGGATTATAGAAAATACTCAGTAATGCTACTAAAGTTGAAGTTCAACTGAGTTTCCTTTAGAAAATTTTATTTCTGAGGTTAAATATGTCCAGTGTTTCAAATCCTATCAAACTGAAAACAGGTATTTAAATTGTCATGTAGGTTTTTTTGTGTTTAGCACAATATGAGCAATCAAAGTGTTGAAAGCAGCAGCAGGAGTAGGATGACTTCCTTTGGAGCTGTAACTTGGATGACAAATCTGAGCAAAGTGGAAAACTGCAGAGTCTTAGAATAAAACTAGCAGGATTTTTTTCCTTCATGTGGGTTGTTTTCCCCCCAGTATTTTCCATATTTCTAGTATTTCACAAAGAAAGTCTCTTTTCACTAGTACTACAAAGAATGTAATGAACTACAGCTCTGTAGGTTATTAGATTGTTCTTTTTAGATGTTATTTTTAGATATTTGAAACATTTTAAAATAAACTACCTTGCAATATCTTTTTATTACTTTTGGGATCTCTAAGCTTTTCTGTGAGTGGAGAAAGTTATTCCCATCATGATCCTGAAGATAATTATAACTTGTGGGTGATGAATTGCCTTTTGTGTTGTCTGTACTTCTTCATTGTCATGGAGAGGTGACATAGACTCTGTGATCTTTTTGCCTAAGAGCAAGCAGGGTGAGAGTGAACCGATAGGTATTTAAACAAACAGCTCTTACTAAATCCTAACATTTTTAAGTGGCTATTTAATATTTAGATTGAAATTTTTGTTTTCAATTATTCATGAATGTATCATGTATAAGAAAGTCTTTCCTTTTGCATTCTCGGTGTTGTAAATGCTGACTCTAATTCTTGAGAACCAGTGCGGTCCTGATTCATCTCATGTCTTTAAGCTCCATGCAGATGTCAGTGGTAGAATCACTGGCACAGAGCCAGTGCAAAGCAATTGACGCTGTCAGAAGGCAGCTGAAGATCAGAATCTAGGGGTGCCCATCGCTCTACAGACTGTGTCAGAGTGCAGGGTGTTTACCTTCCTATTTTAGATGTGCCAGTGTTTTTGGGGTGAATCTCTAAAGCTAGAGTCAATGCCTCCTCTGTCTCCAGTAGGCCATAATAATATATTTCTGATGTGCAGATTAAAAGCAAAATTAAATTCTGCTTCAGTAGGCATGCATAGTGAATTTTTACAAGTATTTCACATGTATTAAATCCTACTAGAATCAGTAGAAGGTACCTCGAGTTTTGAGAATCATGTTTTCATATGAGTGATTTTATTGAGATAAATGCTGCTCTTATACAGAGAAGCATTTGCAGAATCATGTCAAAGTCTACACCTTTATCCTTTGGGAATTTTTAAAGTGTGAGCTAAAGAGAAGCATCTTCAGCAGCCCTATGCATTTTAACAAGCTGAAGGCTGCAGTGCAGTGCAGATTCAAATCTTCAAGCTGATTGTCTCACAATTTTGCTTCCCCTTCCTCGAATTCCATTTCATTCCTACCCTTACCTCAGACCTTTGAAAAGAATATCTTTGAGGCCTGACAGGAGCAAAGAGAAAAGGTAGTAATGTGGCATATGGACAAAGGAGACTGACTTTCTTCGTATTTAATGGATGTGAACTGATAGTACGTTTTCAACCCTTTGTTGGCACAGACGTATTGTGATTTCTAGCCCTAGATTTAGTTTATATTCAGGGTGAGTATTTTGAAGTTTGAGCTCTTTGTTTTTTCTGTCTGTTATTTTAATTCTTCCATGCAAAAAAAAAAAATCTTTTAATGTTCTTGTCTCAGAGCTTTCAGACAATGTATGAAACTGAACTGACAGAGTAGGAGTGTGCATTCTCTTTTATAGACTCTCATTATCTTTATTTTTCTCTACCTAAAGAAGGTGAGGATCAGGCCCTTGGGCATGGGCTGTGGCCTTCCATACAGTCTTCCATATATACTTCCTTCTCCAGAACAGCTCAATCATTCCCACTTTACATAGTGCTTGTCCCTTTGTCTCTTCTGGAGAAGACACATCCCCAGTGAATGCTCTATGGAAGAATTTCTGTGGTAGCAGGAAAATATCCTCCAGTGGCTGCAGCCATTGTCATGCCAAGCTGAACAAAAGGCTAGAAAGTAATTCTGCATTGTTGGGGGTAAGGGTGTGGTGCAACAGATGCTTCTTTTATTCTTCTGTAAGATAATCAACCTTTCAGTGATAGAACAAGGAGGGGCCATAAACTAAAACACACGAAGTTCCACCTCAAGATGAGGAGGAACTTCTTTTGACATTGAGGATGGTGGAGCTCTGGAACAAGCTGCCCAAGGAAGTCATGGAGTATCCCTCTCTGAGGACATTCAAAACTGCCCTGAACTTGTTCCTGCATAACCTGCTCTAGGTGACCCTGCCTTAGCAGAGGGTTTGGACTAGATTATCTCCAGAGGTCCCTTCCAACCCTAATGATTGTGTGATTCTGGGATTAATCACAACTGTAAAACCAGCACTCAGCTATGTTGGGTTCTTTTCCCAGCTTTGTCTCTTGTCTACACAAAGAGCCTTGATCTTTCCACCACAGTTTAGTGCAGTTTAGTGCAGAGCTATTACTTAGGCTTCCTTTTTGCAGGACATTTGGCAAAACACTGTCATATTCTTTTCTTGTGCACAGTAACCAGTTGTTTCTACGGGCAGGAATGGGCATTTAACTTACTTTAAATATTTAAAAATTATTTATCCAACTCAGTTATGCTCAGTGGAGAGAAGCAGACACTTTCTATGCTAGTTGTGACAGATTTTTTTTTATAGTCTAGATCCATAACATGCTATTTCATATTTAAATTGCAGTGTTTCAGAAACTTTCATAATTCATTTCCATTATCAGTCATTTTCACTGAATCTTCACCTTATTCTTTGAATAGTAGCTTGAAACCTCGTATCTTAAGTGTCATGCATTATTTTGCCTTTAAAGTCACCTGGTGTATATAGTATATGTGGGGACATTTTATCAATTGCCCGGTATCCAGAGTAAATAATTTCCTTCTCTGTCTGTTGTGGTTTTACCACTAAAAATAGCGGTACTGACAAGAGATGTCCGAGAGAAGCCACACACACCCAAAAAGAAAAACACACAAGTAACACAGTTTATTTCACACACACAGAAAACCGACAATAAAGTGCAAAAAAACAGACAAATTAAACTTTCCCAAAGCCCGTGTTGGGATGGGAATGCTCTGGAATAATGCTGGTCTCTCTCGGGGCTCCGGAAGAGACGCCAGGATAATTAGAGAAAGCCCGCGACTGACCTGAGGACCTACAGCAGCACGAGCCTCCGCTCGACTTTCTGAAGAAAAACACTCAGACAGTTAGAAACCATGAGCCCCCTCCCCCTCCCTTCCCCAGCCCCGGGAAGGGATTTCAGTGCTGATAGAAAGATGTGGCCTTTAAAGCCGGGCTATGGCCGTGGAAAATCGCTAATCCTCCCGCCCAGGAAAATACCACAAGAAAAACNGAAAGCAACGCCGGCCCCACAGGCCGGAAGTGCATATCCAGTAATGGCGGCGCCCTCGGCGCTATGCGCCTGCAGCCCCATGGCGCGGCCCCGCGGCACGGTCCCGGCGCAGCTCCCACACCCGCGGCCCTGCAGGCAATGGGGGAGGGGGGGGAAACAGTTTTATTTTCTAACCCACAACACTGTCATAAACTTTTCAGAAGATTTGGCTGAGGGAAGCAGATATATGCACTAGTGGACTTGATTTCAGAAGATGTTTTACTACAGACACTGCTAATATAGGAGAGCTAGGAGTACATGTGCTGTGCTTCTTTCTTTATTTCTGGCTTTCTCTTCCTTGTATAGGATCCTAAATAAAACAGAGGAGGAACTGGAACACTAATTAGTGAAAGCTGTTTGTACATCCAGTTGCCTCCCTCATACTCTCTCTATCTACATGAATTTATGCCATCCAGTCTGTTATTCTCTTGGCTCAGAACTGTCATCCCAGATATCACAGTTTTCTTCAGTATCCTTTAAGCCATTTCTCTTTTACTGAGAAACTACCTCCCACTGAATAGTTATGGTTGTTCGCAGGAGAAGTCTTACTGCTTTTATGCTCAGTAGCTCCATTTCATCCCCTGCTCAAAGTAAAATTTCCCAGTACTGCATAGCATAGAAGATGGATCCATACCAAGGGATCTATTCACAGATCCTTCCTTCCTTCCTTCCTTCCTTCCTTGCTTCCTTCCTTCCTTCCTTCCTTCCTTTTCCACGGGGGTTCAGAAACAAAGCAAACAACTGGAAGGGCTTTCTGAGCAACTTTGTTATACATGACCTGTCTCTGGAAGATAATCTGAACCATTTCTTCTGGTGGGGGTCATGGTTTTCTGCTGAATTCATGCCTGTTGTGCACTTTGTGGAGTCATGATAGGTCCTGTGCTGCTTCCAGTCAGAAGAATTCCCATGACAGAAGGTGATCCTTTTAAAAGGATGCTATTGAGCATGCTTCATATGGAGATTGTTGCATGTGGATGAAGAGAGGCAAGGTGTGGCTATATTGCCTGGCTACAATGACTGCAGCATTGGGATCTTCAGCTGATGTCAGGAGACTTCAGATGGCAGTAAGCAGATGTCCTTCAAGAGGTGATAGGAGTAACTTCCTAGGGGATAGAGCAAACCAGAGTTTATTGTAGCTGGGAATGCTGCTGAGTAAACTAAAACCAAGCCTGGAATAAAGATCTGCCTGCAACGATACTTGGACAAAGAGCTGTGTATGATACAGAAATACCAACTTTGGTTTGTCAGTCTTATATTAGAGCGTTCTAAGGCAGGTTATTATTCACTGATTGAGCTGCAAAAGAGGATGATTCACTGCTCTCTTACTGACTTTCTGAGAGAAAAATTCATGGGAGATTTTCAATGCTTTGCAGAAAGCAGAGGCAAATGCAAAAGCATAGAGGCCTTCTATCTGTCCCTCAGAGAAGAAGTGAGGAGGGAAGGGCATGAGACTAGAATAGTGTGCTCTGTTCACCCAGGATTTTCTCTTTCTGTTTAGGGGAAATGCAGAAGAGAAACAATATAATCCTGGCACAATCAAACTCAGAGTTCTGCCACTGACTGCACTGGAGCAGCATTTCATTTCTAATGTTTTGAATATAGAACAGTGGTTTTGCAGTCATTAAAAATGGCAGATTGAAACAAACCTACATATAAAACAGTCTTGAAACAAATGAAAATACCATAAACCCACAAGACAAAGGGTCATGCTCTTGCTAAGTGTTCCTCCTTACAAACATGAAGATGTAGGGGTATATGGAAGAAACTAGCTATTTATTTCTCCTAGCTATAAATATGATGAAAAAAAAGGAGCTCCTTGAATTTACTCTAGCTGTAAGAAATTTATTTTACTGGTTATAGTTAACATTGAACACATTTCTAGAATACTGCCTAGTTATCTGAATTAATGCTGTACTATGCTTCAGCAATTCCAACAATTGCTTTCTGCCTATTTTATTACTTAAGTGAAACGTACCTGTCTAAATCAGCTGCTTTGAAACTCTCAATCTCTATGAAGACTCTTCATCATGTAAGTGTGCTGTGTTTTCATAACCCAGAGAGGAGCTTATATTGAGACAGTAAGTGTATGTATAAGACTCATGTTGAATGCCACAAACTTACTTATTTTTGTGGATTGTGATTATGCAAGTATATTTAAAAAAAAGCATTATGAACTGACATCATCAGAGAAATGAAAGGACAGTAACCAGTGTAGTTACTTTCACAGATGATTTGACCCGACATCGTAACTCAATGTATAGTTTGACCCGACATCATAAATCAGTGTATAGTTTAAGCTGTACACACTGTTTCATTTCAGCATTAATCATTAATATATAACCACTATAATCCTACTGGTTGTTTAAGAGAGTAATAAAATACAGTGTGCAAAGGGTGAATAATGAAAAAAAACCTGGCTTAGAAGGGGATGTATGGCAGTGATAGACTGAGTTTAAATTTTAATGATTTTATTCTTTTGCACTGGTGGGATAGCAATATTGACTAGAAATTAATTTTAAAAATACTGAAAAGCCTTAGAAGTGGGAATGAGGGCAAGAATAGATATATATGGATAGGTGTGGTTGTACAGACATGGAAGGAATAGAATTTATTTGGCAATCTTATGCGTCTGGCAATTAAATGTGCTGATAGGAGTTGATCACCTTAGGCACTTTATAATCAGAAGAATGAGACATCGACAGGAGCTGATTCATGTAATTTTAAGACAGTCATTGACATTTAAGACAGCTCAAACCCTTGATCATTTAAATGTTCAAGACTCCACCTGAATTCACAATTCAAATACTACACATATTGTGGTAATGGATTTTCAGTAAGCTCTACTCTTTATGTAGAATTAAAACCCCATCATGATCACAATGAGAAATATTCTGGGGCCACATGTGAGATTATAGACAAACAAAAAGTCATCTGTTAAAAATAAAATCCTAGTTAGTCAAAACTGAGAATTGGACATACAGGTCTAAGGAGTTCCTACTTCACTGATATTTAGTAGGGCACATTAAATCAGTATACTACAGTATGTTAGTGACATCAGTTCCCTTAATGGATTTGTACAGGATAAAAATACACTGAGAGTTTATATCTCATGATCTCTTACAAACAGATCTTCAGTTTTGGATGTATTTCAGTGGCCATAATTAAAGAGATGGTTTTCAGTAAAGACAAATTTCTTCATACTTGATGTAATCAAAATCATATAATTCTATTGCTTATAAAATAGCTGGAATTTCTGTATTTCCTATTTTTCAGAAATGACTATAAATGGAAGTGTTACTTAATGATATATATTAATGTGACAATTTTCAAAAGTGCTATCAATCTTTGGAAAAATAAAATAAGCTGAATGATTTTCAAATGAGAAAATATCTAAATTTGAAGAACTTGCACCAATATTGTCAGACATGCTATTAGTTTGTTTTATCATTTAATTACAGTGTCCTTCTTCTTTTCTAAAGTCTTAAGAGATACCTTGTAATTCCACTGAGAATTATCAAATAAGAATTATATATTACAAATATAGGACAACAGCATTTTTCTGTCAAAAGATATTCCTTTGTTGTTCAAAAAAATGTTTGATGCTTGTATTTTTAAAGAAATCCTTTGAAGTTCACTTCAATAGAACTCTTGCCATACAGACCAGAAGAAATTTAGTTTACTAATTAGCTGCTTCATTTCGATTTAGCATATAACAAAATCAATTCACAATTATAGATTTTTTATTAATTAAACTTTTAAGGACAACTGTGTATGTGCTGATGGCAAACTTTTAACCTGCCTTCTTTTATTTAATTTTCTTTCTTTTTAATTCCCAGCTTGATTTAATGTTCTGTGTTTTTAGGCAAACACTGCACTCACCAGTTGAAGTGCAGGAGCTAGAAACGAAGTGAGGCTTTTACAAATCTTTGCCCTAGAGTGAGTTTCACAGTACATGAACAGCAATTCCCCTATGATTGCCACCCACAGTTCTGTCTAATAGTCTTATGAGTTCACCATGGTGCTAAACGCTTTTTTCTCTTTTGCTCTTGTTCTGCTTTTGTGTCTTTTTTGAAAGGATGGGTTATAGAGAGAAGAGCATTTTAAGAGTTCAGGAATTTGTAGAAAAGGAAAATCATGTGTTTTCTTTCCTCTCCCTTACTTAATCAACTTCTTTTCATCCATGTTGCTTCTCAGTATTGAGGACATGTCGCAAAATTTCTAATTTTCATCCAAAATCGCACATTAACTTTACTGCTTGATCAATCACATTTATTTTGTATAATCCCATCCATCTCTAGCAGCATTCAGCAAAGCATCTCTTATTTAGGTGGTGTTCAAGCTGTCAGTGTTGCAAATCAGCTCTACTCACAGCTGAACTGCCCTTTTAGTTTTCTGGGTATAGAGGAGCAGAAGCCAACACAGCTCTGTGAAGCTGTAATGGTGAAAGCAGTCAAAAAAATTGAATTGTACCTCTCTACACGCAATCTCCCAGCCTCTGAAAGATGACTTACTAGTATCTGCATTTGGTGCATCTGTTGGTTTGTCTTTTGTAGCACCTGCTTGGTTTTATGCCCTAAGTGTGACCATAGGTATGAACACTACACATTTTACATGTCATCTACATTTTTAAATTTTCTTAATCCTATTTTAAAAAACAGTCAAAAATGGAAATTTTATGTCTCTTGCTTTAAATTTATTTCTTTAAATAACACCTTATAAGAGAAAGCTGGTAACATTGAACTATGAACTTGCTGAAAATGGCAAGTCATTTCTTTGTGTGATTGTAAAACTGAAGGGTTATTGATTGCTCATTCAAGTACTCAACTAAAATTTAGTTGAATTTAAACTAAATTTGGAATGGTAAGATCCAAAATAGCTAGAAGATTTCAGTCTCCTGTGTCCTATGACCCCGGCCTCTCCAAGAGGTTTACAAACAGGATTCCTGTGTGGTCCAGTCATAATCCAACCTTAATATCGTGATCGTTTTAGAAAATGGAGAAATAATTTCTTTTGCTACTTTCTGTATGAAGGAAGCAATTAAAAAAATCAGTATCAGTGTTTTTTTTTATTCTGGATTAATACTGTATTTCATCCAAGACACATTAGTTTGAGTTGTCCTTCCTTATCATTTTTGTTAGACAGGTCTACACCACTGATTTTACCTTAGTGAAGGGAAGATGGATATCACAGCTTGAGTGCAGTAAAGGTAGTCTAGCTGATGAAGCTGGAGAATATGCCTTTTAAGAAAAAGGGAAGTATATAGGCAATCACTGGCCCTTGCCCTCTGAATTAATGGCAGTTAAAATCTCTGATTAGTTTTGCTATCCCTCTGCTCAAAGCAGTAGAGCCTAAGTTGTCAGCAATTTCCAGTGCTATTTCAGTTAGGGAGAAATACTCCTATGAGTCTCTTCTGTGTGTTTAATATTTTTGATAGGAAATGCAAAAAATATTTTTTCTTCTATTCATTTGATCACTTCTTTAATGGAGCATTTGATTTATTTCAAAGTAATCTCTGCTTTTTATATGTAAATCTCAAGTTTGAGAGTGTGCTAACTAAATTATACCAGGAAAATGCAAGGAAAAGCTGTTCTAATCAAAGGTAGAAATTCCATTGAAATGTTTGCTATTTACTTATACAGCCAAGTAACTCATTTTAGAAAAGCTTTTTTTTCTAAAAGTGAGGTTTTCTGACTGTACCACTATTGGTATATTCCTTATGTATTCTGTCTAGCACGCATAACTAGCTATTTCTGAATCATTAAGCCTTTTAGTGTGAAGCAGATACACATACATGTTTTCAGGCATACCAACTGCATTCTGAATTTCATTAAATTACCAATTTCCTGACTGTCATGGTTTTACCCCTAGAAGGCGTGGTACTGACAAGAGAGATCCGATAGAAGCAACACACACCCAAAAAAAAAAAAAGAAAACAAATAACAAGGTTTATTTTACACACACAGAAAAACCGACAATAAAGCGCAGAGACAGACAAATTAAGCTCTTCTGAGTCCAGCGGCTGAATAGGAAAACTCTAGGGTAGTGCTAGGTCTTTGTTGGGGGCTCCTGAAAAGACACCGGGACAATTAAAAAAACCGCGACCGCCCACCCTCCTTTTCCCTGGGAAGGAATACCACTGCTGATGGAAAGATGTGGTCCTCAATCCATGCCTCTGTTGCTGGAGTCACCAATTGGCCTGTGCGGCTGCAAAACTCGGCGCTGAGGCAAGCAGAGATGTTCTTCCTAGCAGCTCCAGTCCCAAAAGCGAAAGATGGCTGCTCCTCTCGCCCTTTTATAGGNCCAGCGCCGGCGCAGCCCGGGTTAGCAAGGGACACCAGGACAGTACAGCCCCACCCCCGCTGGTTCCTGCGCTGCCGCCAGCACTGTGCCTGAGTACAGCTGTGCAGAGGAACCAGCCCAGGAACGGGGAAGGCAGCAGCCACCTGAGGGAGACATGGTCACAGCAGGGACTGACCCTGTCCCCAGCCGCATGGGAGCCATCAGGCCCGTGGCATGATGGAGTGGCCCTGCCCCCACTTGCTGCTGTCGCCACAGCAACCCGCCCCAAACACACAGGAGAGACAGTTTAACACAGCCCAGATTCCCCCTCCCAAAAACCTTCAAAAAAGCCCAAAAAAGCCCTAGAAAGAGCCCTTTCCCATCCCTAAAAATGGACGGGAAAGACAATGGGGGGAAGGAAAAAAAAACGGTTTTAGCTCCCAGGACCTTTGTTTTCAACCTACAACACTGGCATAAAAATTTCTCCCACAAAGTGGAGTTTTTGTTGCCTCATGCCAGCACACCAAAGTGTAAAAGTGATAGAGCAGAAGCAGAATCGCTTTGAAGGAGGTAGCTATTGTCAGTCTGAACTATATTGTACACCATGTTCCCAAGTCAAGTACAGTACATACAAATGATTAGTCTGATCCAGGAAAATATTTTCATTAATTGTGGGTAGCGTTCTCTTAAAGCAAGTTGTCTTAAAGTACCCATTTGGCAGCTTTTAGTTCAGAAGGAAGTTATCAAAGAGCTGAAGTAATCTACTTTTTCTAATACTGACCAAATACTTCTGGAAGTTTTAAGCAGTTTAACAATACAAGAACTGTGAAAAAGCACTGGAATTTAGCTCAGCCATCTAAAGAATTTCGAAGCACACATATAATAATCATTGTGCTAAGATAAAAATCTGCAATAAGTGCTAAGATAAGGTAAGGAGCTCTGGTTGTGTAGAAAACTTTTCCATGAAGGAGGGTTTTATCTTAGTGTGTTTTCCAGGAAATATACTGATAGTAAAAAGAAAGCCCACTGTAATGGTTTAGCTTAAAA